>CAWUFW010021108.1:0-130447 GCA_963921515.1 Calotriton arnoldi | reverse complement strand
GTCCAAGAAGGCATCGCCGCTCTCGGACTCGGCCGCCGGTCTCCGCGACTCCCCGGCGAGGCCCCTCCCCCCCGGCACCGTCCCCGCCCCGCGGCCCCGGGACTTGCCTGTGGAGTCGCCCGCCATACCCGCCCTTCCCGGGTTCGGGGCGGATCCGGCCAAGGTACAGGAGTTCTTGCCGGCCATGGCCCGCCCTTCGGGCCTTCCGCCGCCTCCGCCGTGCGCCTTCGGGCCCGCGCGGGCCCTGATGGGGCTGATCCGCGCCGCCGCGGCTCCGGCCCCCGGCGGCCGCCCGGTGCCTCCAGCCTCCGATCCCGGCTCCGGCCTCCGGCCCCGGCCTCGGCTCCCGGCTCCACAACTCCCATCGACGCTCGGGTCGACCCTCACACGACACCTCCGCCGGCGCCGATGTCTCCGGTGCCGGCGCCCTCGACGCCGCCCTGGGCTCCGGGGCGGCGCCGTCCCCCAGCCCCTTCCGGCTCCGGACATGGACCCGGAGCCACGTCGCCGACGCCGGCTCGCGGCGCCGATGGGACCTTGGGTCCCAAATGTCCCTCCTCCCTATTTGAACCAGAGGAGGACCAGAGGACTGAGGGCCTGATGACCCTCTGACACGCAACTGTCAGTATGATGAGGACTGGACAGAGCTCTAGGGGAGGCCAGTGGTCTGGATACTTCTCCCTGACACTGGCATGCTGTCTCCTCCCGTGGGCTACGGAGGAGGGGGCCACTTTGGTACCGGTGCTAAGCGTGAGCTGCTGGGCCTCACGCCTCCAGCTCCCTTTTTACTTGACGGTCAAGACTCAACATCTTGACAGAGGTGCTGTCAGCTGCAGCCTCCTCTGCGGAGACTGTGCTGCCGCTTAACGACGCCCACTGGACGCTCTTTGGGCGCCTGGTCCAAGCCCAACACACGGGGCTCCTGTGGATCCGGAACGTGGTCACGACGCCCATCGCCCCGCTCCGGCGCACCCCTCTGTTTCTTTCTGTCCACCCCACTCCTGAGAGCCATGTTGGTCCAAGCCCGCTTCCCAAACCGGGCTTCTTCCCACCGCTCCTCCGGATAGGGAACTCCAAACGCCTGGATCAGTCTGGGCAGAAAGGTTGCTTTTCTTCCTCCAGTGCTTTCTGGCTTGGGCAGGTCCGTTAACACCGCTTGTCTGTTGGCCGATACACCGACTCCCGTGGGATTCGGGTATGGAGTACTGGCCCCAAGAGCCCTGGAGGAGGACTCGGTGCACCGCCTTCCCCCGCCTACGGCGGAAGGAAGGGATGCGGCCAAACACACCCATCCGTTGTGGCCTTGACACCGCCGAGCCCGCTGGGCAGGCCGGGATCGGGCAACGACGGTGGCGCTCCGGTCGCCACGCCTGGCCAGAGAACCACTCGCTTTTCAGGGGATGTCCAGAATACCTCATGGACAAGCGCCCTTTGATGGAGCCGGCCCTTTGGGTCCAAAGCAGACCATGCGTGTGGAGCGCTTTGCGGACTCACGGGCTACTGCCCGTCCTGGGCCTTCTGCTACACGCCCTCCGCTGCCTTTCTGCTTTTCGCCCCTATCGTGGCCACGGTAGCGCCTCTCACGGTCAGCAGCCCAGCCACCGGCCCGCGCAGCAGGCGCCGCGCGTGGCCGAGGACGTGGACTCGCCGTGGCGGATCGGGCAACCAGCGTGCGGGCCGGCCACCCACCTCCAACCCGTCCGCGGCCTCCAAGCCTCCCAGTCCCCTCCTTTCAGGTGCACGGCACGCCAGTAGGGGGCAGGGTCCGCCATCACCTCCCCACTGGCGCACCATCACCCTCGGACAGGTGGGTCTTGGACATTGGTCCGAAGGGGCTACTCCCTCCCCTTCGAGACCACCCCCCAGCCATGCCACCCAACTCCACCGCATGTCAGGGATCACTTGGTGCTTCTACAGAAGGAAGTCACGGCCCTCTTGGACCAAGAGGGCCATCGAGCATGTTCCGACCCCAGAAGCAGGGCGTGGTTAGCTACTCCCACTACTCTCTGGTGCCCAAAAAGGACAAGGAGGACATGCGTCCTATCTTGGACCTCCGGAACGTCAATCGCTTCCTCCGGAAGGAGAAGTTCAAGATGCTCACCCTAGCTCAGGTCTTGACTGCCCTCGACCCTGGAGACTGGTTGGTAGGCGGACTGCAGAGACGCGTATTTCCACATCCCCGTCCTGGCCGGCCCACCGGCGCTACCTTCGGTCCGCGGTAGGCCCCGAGCATTTCAGTCCACCGTGCTCCCTTGGGCCTTACCAGTGCCCCCTCGGGTGTTCACGAAAGTGATGGCGTGGGTCGCAGCTCATCTGCGCCGGGCAGGGGTTTCAGTCTTCCCTACCTCGACGACTGGCTGCTGAAGGCGGGCCTGGCCCCAGGCAGTCGTCTCCCACGCTCCAGACTACGGCCGAACTCCTGCACTCGCTGGGGTCCTCCATCAATGTGCCAGGTCGCATTCCGATTCTTCTCCACAGCTCCTTTTCATCGGAGCAGTTCCGGGACACGACGCAGTTTCAGCCTCATCCTCCCGAACGGCGAGTCCGGGATATTCAGGCTATGGATTCCGATCTTTCGGCCTTTATCCTGGGTTTCGCATCGATGACCCTGAGGCTGCTGGGCCTCATGGCCTCCTGCATCCTGTTGGTCAATCATGCCAGATGGCAATGCGGGTTTCAGCAGTGGACCTGAAGTTCCAGTGGGCGCAGCACCAGGGCAACCTGTCCGATCACGTCCAGATCTCGGAGGGGACTGCAAAACAGCTGCAAGGGTGGCTCGAACCGGCAGTGGGCCATGGCAGATCCCTCTCCCTTCCCCAGCCAGAGCATACAGTCATGACGGACGCGCCCCTTCTGGGATGGGGCGGTCACATGGGAGAGGCGGAGATCAGAGGCCTCTGGTCTCCGGCGGAGTCCCGGCTCCATATCAACCTTCTGGAGCTCCGGGCGATCTCGGCTTGCACTCAAGGCATCTCCTTCCTCTGTCAAAGGGAAGGTAGTGCAGGTGTTCACAGACAACACCACCGCCATGTGGTACTGCAACAAACAGGGCGGGGTGGGGTCTTGGACCTTTGTCAGAGGCTCTGCGCCTCGGACATGGCTGGAACATCAGGGCATGTCTCCTGATGGCTCTCAACACCTGGCAGGTTCTCTGAACGCCAGGGCGGACGAACCTGCGCCGCAGGTGCATGATGGATCACGTAATGGCGTCTTTCACTCGGAAGTGGCGTAAGGACTCTTTCTACAGTGGGGAGAGCCTTGGCTAGATCTATTCGCCACCGAAGAGAACGCGCAATGTCATCAGTTCTGCGCTGCTGGAATTTCCAAGGCGGCACTCGCTCGGGCGACGCTTTTCGTCGCGAGTGGAGTTGCGGTCTGTTGCACGCCTTCCGCCTATACCACTTCTACCCAGAGTGTTGAAGAAGATTCGGCACGACCGGGCCCAAGTCATTCTTGTGGCTCCGGACTGGGCTCGAAGAGTTTGGTATCCCGAGCTACTCAATCATGAGCATAGATCCCCGATCCAGTCTGGCCTCTCGGGAGGATCTTCTGTCGCAGCAGCAGGGACGGTCCTCCACCCGAACCTGTCCAGTCTACACCTGCTTGCGTGGAGATTGAGCGGCGCAGTTGATTCCTTCGACTTGCCTCCCGAAGTTTGTGATGTGATTCTGGCAGCCAGGCGTCCCTCCACTCAAGGTGGTATACGCCTGCAGGTGGAACAAATTTGTGGCATGGTGCACAGCAAGGCTGTGGATCCCCTTTCTGCCCTCTTTCTGAGGTCCTTCTGTTCCTTCTCTCTCTGGCCCAACAGGGTTCTGCCCTGGGTGCCATCAAGGGTTATCTTTGTGCTATCTCGGCCTTCCTCAGGCTCCCTGATCAGCCCTCCCTTTTCAAGTCCCCTGTTGTTAACAGGTTCTTAAAAGGCATTACTCACCTCTTCCCTCCTGTTCCGTTTGTAATGCCCTCAGTGGGACTTGAACTTGGTTCTTACCTTTTAATGTGCGTCCCTTTGAGCCTCTGCATAACTGTCCTCTTCGTCTTCTGACTCTGAAGAGCAGCCTTTCTGGTGGCCATCACCTCCGCCGGCGGGTGAGTGAGTCTCCAGGCCTTTATCTTGCAAACCTCCCTTTCTGTCTGTTCATCCAGACAAGGCTGTTCTTCGGACGCGTCCGTCCTTCTTGCCAAAGGTGGTTACTGCTTTCCACATTGGGCAGACCATCACTTTGCCCACCTTCTTTCCGCCTCCGCATCCTTCCAGAGAGGAAGAGAGGCTCCACCGTCTGGACCCAAAACGTGCGCTCTCCTTCTATATCGACCGCACAAAACACTTCCGGGTGGATGACCAGCTCTTTGTTGGCTACGTGGGCGCCGTAAAGGCTGGGCGGTGCACAAGAGGACCATCTCCCGCTGGGTTACCTTGTGCATCAAGACCTGCTATTCTTTGGCCAAGAAGGAGCCTCCTGTTGGGCTGCGTGCCCATTCCACCAGGGCAACGGCTGCTACCACGGCCTTGGGCCGCGGTGTTCCGCTGTCGGTTATCTGTCAGGCAGCTACGTGGGCCTCGCTGCACACGCTTACAAAGCATTACTGCCTTGACAGTCAGGTCCGGAGGGACGGCTTTGGGCCGTTCTGTCCTCCAGACTTCCTTGTCTGATCTTTGTTCGCAGACCCACCACCGGGGTTGGTATATGTGGGTATCTATTCTAAGGTAAGGAATCTATCACTAACGTGCTCTTTCAGATGCACAGCTACATCACTTGTGTAACGATATATCTGTAAGAGACAGTAGTTAGTGATAGATCCTTACCGCCCCACCCATCCTCCCCGTTCTGCGAACTGATTTCTAGGGTTAAGGACATCCCTTTCAGGGCCCTAGTATTTTTCAGACACCTGTGCCAGCTTCTGCATGGCTCTCGCGCTTCCTGGCGCGGAAAGTCGCGTACAGAACTGACGCCAGCGCCAGCAGGGCGGCGTTTGCCACTGCCCGGCGACGCCATCCCGGCGATCACGACGCCGACGACGGACGCCGGAGCCGCACGACGAATCACAGGATGTGGACGCGACTCGAGGCTCGAACCTTGGTTTCCAGCACCAAAGTCGGCAATCTAGCCGACGGACCACATCCTCTCCCCTTATTAATTCAATAATTAAATTAATACAAACATGCTATTGGGATATTTACTGTAATATGGCTCCAACGGGGGCTCCTTCTATCCCCCCTCCAAGAAAATGGTAGCCTGCCCCTTAGAGGAAATACCTGGGGGTGGAGCCTGGCCGCGCAGCAAGATGGCCGCTCGATAGAGAGGCTCCGCCGGCTGGAAGAAATAATCCAACGTTATCCTCACCAATCTGCCACCACTTTGTCCACAAACTAACCCCCAACTGGCACTAAACAAACCCACACTTATCTTTGAAGGCAGCGCTCCCCCGAGGTCCATGCAGAGCATTGAGCCGAGTGTGAAGCCTGCAGCCCAGGCTGAACTACGAGGGGCTGAACTCAAGCTGTAACCTGATCTGGCCACCAGGCCTTGTAGGAATCAGCTGGATAGTGGTAGAGTTGACTGTGGCAGGTTCAGCTGCGTTGCGAGAGGCGGCGGCCCGACCCGCTGCCATGCGAGGCATGAGATTACTGAGCGGTGGACTGCTCCTTGCCCACTACGGGAAGCAAGCAAGCAGGAGGAGGCCTCCCAGAATCATCCTGCGGAGCTGACTGGGTGCAGCGCCTGCCCAGTACGCAGTAAGGCCTGATTGGGAGGCTGAGTGGGGTCTGGGGGTGCTGTGGTAAGGGCAGCCTTCCTTTTCCGGCCTTCTGGGACATGGGCGCCTCGTGAGCCTCTTCACTTGGGAGCCTGGGCCTGGGGCGATGCTTGAGAAGCCCCCGGTCTGCTCTGCTTGAACGACTCTTCCCTAGGCCCACACGGGCCATTCGGTACCGGCTGGGTTCACAGGTGAGAGGCAGGTCCCACAACGAGGGCAGCTGGTGGCCCCCCCAAAGCCCGGGAGTTGTTTGGGGAAGCCTTATCCCCTGTGTTCATCGTCGAGCATGCCCATCGCCCTCTTGCACCAAGGCCCCCCCCTGGGCACACCGAACCGCCCTATAATTGCACATGTCTTAAATTACAAAGACAGAGACACAGTGCTACGTCTCTCCAGAGAGCGCGTAGAAATACAATACCAAGGGAACGTGACTTTGTTCTATCTGGACTTCACCATCGTTGTTCAGGCTGCCCGCAGGGAATATCTGTCCACCAAAACACTCCTCCAAAAAGCTGAGATTAAATACGCCCTTCTCTACCCTGCTAAACTACGAATCAGGCATGACGGCAGAGCACAGCACTTTACTGACGCCTAAGCTGCCCTTAAATTTGCTAGAGGAATAACCAAAAGGTCGCCCCGGGGCTCCCGGAGGGATCAGGAGACTGCTCACCTAGACAAAAATTACTACATTTGAATACTAGAGACTCTCTGCATCATGCAAACTGTCCCACCTGGCTTTCTGACTGTTTTGCTAACTGCACTTTCAATTTTGGGCAGATGGGTTCACTCCTAGGGTGGTAGTCACCATTTTAGCCACCCAGCCAGAGACAGGCTGGGGAGTTTGCACAGCTCTACTTTGCCCTCCGGGATGGATCCCACATATGCTGTAATTGTTCTGGGGGGGACTTTGGGTAGGAGGAGGGTCCAGGATACAGAACCATGTTTGGGAGTTGGTGTGGGTGGTGGAGGGGTGTTGTATTGTTTCATCATGTTTTTCTGATTTAGTAAATCTCTCGTTTTAAAGCAGGCCCTCGTCATGTCCATGTATCTGTACCGCTCCAGCCATACAGTTGATGCATTGGATCCCCACTTGGCACCTCACTGTACACTACATTCTGCCTGGGTAAGATTCCCACCGCTCCTTCTACGTGTACTATATATTGCGTCACTGGCACTGCCCCTATGGGGTACACATTCATGGTTCAGGTTCCAGACTTGGAATATTTGGGGCCTTAATGACCCAAAGAAAGCTTGCCTGGTTCACAACTATTTTACTAGACACCACATAGATATTTGCTTCCTACATGAATTCCATCTTACCATCTCCACTTCCTCCCGCCTCAAGGCGCGTTGGTGCACAGAAGTACACTCTTCCTTGTATTCTAACTATGCCCGGGGCACCGCTATATTAATAAGAAAAGGTATTCCATGAAAACTCACTCAAGTCAAATGTGACTCAGAGGGGCACTATGTCTTGCTGGCAGGCCCACTCCTCCAATATCCAATCATTTTGGCCTGTGTACATGGTCCAAATACTGACTGTCCGACTTCTTTACAGTGTTATGGCGACAGATAGTGAACCTAGACCCTTGGGCCATCATCTGAGGCGGGGACTTTAACGTCGAGCTTGATACCAGGTTAGACAGATCGGGCACCTCCCGCCGCCCCCATCCCAGCGTGGCAGCGCAAATTCACACCTTAATGAAAAAGTAGAACTTAATTGATGTCTGGAGACACTCTCACAGGGATCGCAAGGAGTGGACTTGTGTTACATCGGCTCATGGAACCTGGTCACGTATACACTATTGGCTGCCTACCCATGATGTCCTCACTTGGACAGTTAGCGTAGCACAACTCCCCCGCACATTGTCGGATCATGCCCCTGTGCTTCTGGAAATCACTTTTCCACTGGCACTATCGCATGCCTTCACTTGGCATTTGCCCCCAGGCGCACTTTGTGATCAGATGTTCCATGCCGAGATTCGCACGGTCATTGTAGAATATTTCGCAACCAACGAAGGCTCGGTAAGCTCCCCACAGACTCTTTGGGAGGCCTTTAAGGTCATGATAAGAGGGGCCTGCATTGCAAAGCAGGCAGGTGTACTGAGAGCAATAAGGATGAGACTTGCTCAGCTTGAACAAGATATGCTCCTATTTGCAGCCTATCTGAAAGCTATCTTCCAGGGCAAATCCCTCTTCTTTCAATCTCCTGAGGCGGTCTGGGACTGGATTGAGGAACGACCTCCATGGCGCATTGCAGACCCTTCCCTCCAAGGGGGTGGGGGGAATACCAGGGGGGCGATGGTGGGCCCCCGAGAGAGTGGTGCACTGCTCTGAGGAAACGGTCACAATGCATAGCCCGGTCTCTGGGTCCTCAGCGTGCCAGCTCAGGAAAGGATTCGCCCACAACAATGGACGCCCCCCGCACCCGCCAATGCTGGTGCACTGCTGCAAGTTCCTCCAGTTGCTTCATGTAGTGCATTACGGGACACAACCCCTATTTCAGTTGGGGAAGGCTTCAGTTGGGGTGGGGGATTTAGGCGAAAGGCGTGATATACATCACACAGTACCCCCATTGGCTTCGGTCCCTAGTCGCACCATGACAGATACTTCCAGTTCACCATGTATGGGGGAGAGTCGTGGGTGGAGGGAGGTATTGGGGTATTGTTTCTGTTTTTCTTTCAGGTGTTGGTGACGAGCTTAGCTGCGCGTTTTACACACGTGATCCTCAGACAAACCAGACTGGCACACTTTGAACATGGCTGACCCTACCCTCTACAGGGCCTCGTGGCAGGGGCATGTGACCTTGAACACACTTAGAGTCCTGTCATAGAATGTAAATGGGATGCTGGATAAAATTTAAAGAGGGGAGGTTCTTAGGGCAGCCTCGAGGACAGATACGGACATAGTGATGCTCCAGGAAACCCACCTCTAGGGCAATAAATGCCCCTTCCTGGTCTGTAGATGCTATGCTCAGGCATACCACTGTGAATTTCACTGAGGCTCTCTGGGCACGGCCATCCTAATCAGGAGGTGTATCCTTCAAGCAGTTTCCAGGATATGGCATGATGGACTGGGCCGATACATGGCAGTGTCAGGCACACTTCATGGCCACTCCATCTCCCTGGTCTAAGTATATGCCCTGCCTCCCCTCACCTCTGATTTTTTGGCTAAACCCGGAGACCTCATTGGGAGCCACTGGAGACTCCATGGTTAATGGGCAGTGACCTTAATGGAGTGTGTGACATGAGCCTCAACAGTTCTTTGACCACCACTGGGCCTCGCTGCAGGCCAATGCTCCTTGCACTTTTGCACACAACTTAAACATGACGGACTATGGAGGGCACACCACCCCAGGATGAGGGGATATACCCTCTACTTAGGAGCACAGCGTTCTTTTTCCCAACTGGGTTACTTTTTCATGCATGGGCGCAAGAGCCATCAGGTCCTTGATGTTAGATTGTTGGCCCAGGGACTCTCAGATCACTCGCCGATGGTGATGGATCAGGCTTCGGGCCCCAAGAGAGCAGCGACGGGATGGTACTTAGATTACTGGCACCTTCAAAATGAAGACTTTAGAGAGTTGTGCCAACATGCATGCCAACAATTCCTTGCAGAAAATAAGGGAACTGTGACTTCCCACAGTACATTCTGGGAGGCCCAGAAGGCCACAAGCAGGGGTATTCCAAAGTTCAAAAAGAAAAGGATCCGCGGA
The DNA here is from genome assembly GCA_963921515.1 of Calotriton arnoldi. Taxonomy (NCBI): domain Eukaryota; kingdom Metazoa; phylum Chordata; class Amphibia; order Caudata; family Salamandridae; genus Calotriton; species Calotriton arnoldi. The sequence goes on along the minus strand of CAWUFW010021108.1, from coordinate 120,975 downwards.
AGGTCAAGGACCTCGAGGGACGCGTACTCGACTTGAAGAGCCGCTATGTGACATCGAAGCAAGAATCTCTCTTGCGAGACTCACTACATACACAGACCTTGCTATGGCAGGAGCTCACACAGGAGGCGAGGGAGGCATGGTTAGCCACTTACAGTAGAATTTACCAATGGGGCAATAAGGCCAGTAAGACTTTGCCCTGGCTATTTACTCCCAGGGATAAGACCTTCTTAATGCGCAAATTAAACTGTTGCTATGGGGAGGAGCCGTGCCTGTATCGCTCTGGAAAAATGCTGCAAACCTGCTGTTGAGGGTAGGATAGCTACTCCAGATATGCTTCTGTATTATTTGGCGGTGCATCTGCTTATTATAAACACATGGTGGTTTAGGGGCTTTGATGATCCAGCAACGCCGTGGAGGGGTGGATGCTGGGACGTCGGGACCTTCCACACTTGCTGTACAATGGTTCTGTTTCCATGACTCTACCACCTACCACACGTGTAGTGTTAAGGTTTGGACTGCGGGCTTGAAGGCTAATTGGTGGGCTGGCAGTCTCAACGCACACACAGGAGGATCGGTCCAGGCCCTGTTATAATATTGAGTAGTGTTCTGGAAATATTTAATGGGGTTGTTGTCACACTGCTCATTTGTTGTGCAAAAGGTGATATTGTACTTTATAGCTATGTCGCGCATGGCGCGCCACTTCTCACCTTGGTTGTAAAATCAATAAAATGTTTGGTTTTTTTAAAAAGGAGGAGGCTGGAGTGAAACTTAGCATGGACCTGAACTGTGGGCGAGATAAACACTGAGAGACTGAGCGCCTGCTGGTGCCTATCAGACCAGGGAGCACTACATCTGTGCTGAAACCTACACCAACTCTGAGTACCTTATACCTTTTGTCTATTTGTAGCATTGAGTTTTACTGTAGATTACAGTATGTCTCTTTTTACTAAAATAAGCATTCTGGACAATCATGTTATTTCACTGTTAGGTTTCTGCTGACTGTTGAGCCTATTCTGCTACCAGCGTGACCTCCCTGAGAAGCCTGTGACAGCTCGCCATCGCTAACACTGACAGTCAAATGCTGAACTGGTTGAAATTGCCCCAGTTTGCAGAGCCAAAGTAGGAGACACCATGGGACATGAGAGGAAGATAACCGCAGCCCACACTGCGGTGGCCCAGTAGCCCCTGCTTGCCACATGGCTTCTCAAACGTGGTCTAAAACAAACAACAGAGAAGGAAGATGTAACCACCTGAAGTGACTCCAAATTCTGATAGATTGATGGTCGTTGAGGTCTGCATTTGAAGGTATTGCAAGTGCACACATAAGAATTTTTGAATACATGAAGCAATATATGGCTCAGAAGTTGTACAGTTGGAATGAAATGGAATAGAACGTGCAGTTGGTCAAATACCCAGACACTTTATGAGCCAGACACGGATTAAGATGGCCTGATTGGGTTTAAATTCACATTGAACAAAGGACATGAAGCAGAATGTATTAACTGAGGCAGAATGAAAAGTGATAATCTCTGCGGAATGTACAACTTTCAGATCGGAGGTGGAGCCAAAAATGATTTGTCTCTTTTAACTTTAGCATCAAAAACATGCACTGAAATCCAAGTCTAACCATCAGAGCTTGGAGATGTTAGTTGTAGATGAAGAGTGTCGAGCCAGACCGGGAATAAAAATCAGAACTTTGGCTACAGTTCTTTTATGTAGGTAGGTAGTGTGAAACAAGCTAAAGATCAAAAGAGCACTGTTAATGTGAGGGCCAGTTAGTGGTCCAACTAGTATATGTGGAGGGTGAGGTGCTTTGATTGAAGATTGCGCGCCAAGCACAGGTTGCGCCGCTTCAGGCATCTGCTCTTTACAAAACCTCTGCTTAACTTTAGTACCCCTGATTGGTTAATCAACTGCACCAACCAGGTTCACAATGCTTATATAGTGCAACTAATCCATCTTACAATGTATATTCTCCCAGACGATTTTTTGGGTGAAATGGCACACCAAGATTTATAGTGGATGGAAAAGAGCAAATACATTGGGCGGAAAAGAGGTCAGTGTAGTTGGGCTAGATGAATTTATAATAAAAAAATTAAAAAGACTTACCTGCTGCTCTGCTCCCGCTGGCTCTACCGGCAGCCTCGCTGCTCCTCTCGTTGGGCAGAAAGAGGATGGGCCTTCATGGCACAGGCCCCGTGCCCAATCCAGACACTGCTCTCATGCTATGAGTACAGCGCCAGGATTGGTCTGAGCAGCCTTGTTTGCCGCTCAGACAGTGCATTATAGTCTGTGGCATTTCTATGCAACACAGCCGGGTTGGAGAAACATACGTGCGCATGTCTGTTTGGCCGGCCTAAGACGGCCGACCAAACGGACATGACAACTTATAAGTGCACACTACTCTTCCTCCTTGCCATGCCCGGCCTGGCCCCACCCAATTCTCATTGCGCGGCTCGGTAGCATAAATAAAATGATAATATTGTGTTATTATCATTTTATTTATCATCTGCTTGCGCTGGGCTGTGGGGCAAAGCTCCTCCGCCATTACGGAGGCACCGCCCCTGGGCAGCCCACATGTTCAAGGACGATAGGTATGGTTTACAGAAAGTTGTGATATGCTGAAGTGATGCAACTGAAGATACGAGAGAGGATTTTTGCTGGATTGAGCATAAAAACAGGCCTTAATGGAATGGGGATAGATAGATAGATAGATAGATAGATAGATAGATAGATAGATAGATAGATAGATAGATAGATAGATAGATAGATAGATAGATTTTAATTGATTTTTTTAATTAAACTTTTCACAGCTGTGTACAATATTTCACTTGCATTGGATATATAGCAATCAGAGTGGAAATATGACAAGCAAGAGGCATTCCAGCATTACCATCATCTAGGAATCAAAGTGTCATTTTACATATCCTGCAACACCATTTAACATACAGGTCACTACTATGTGCTTTAACTTTACTTAATTGGCACTGTATTCCATGGCGAACCATCATATCCTACCTATGCCTGAATGCCATGTCTTGATACCGTTACACTAATCATCACACGACTCGCCCATATCTCTAACCGCTCTGTATTGTTTATACAAACCCCAAAAACTTTTCGGGCGGCTCTGCGGGGGCATTTGGTCACTATATGTTTCAGACTGCGTGTTACAGAATATCATAGATTGATTACCCGATGAACAACAAACAAGGGCTTTAGGGAAGAAATGGAGTTGGGAGAGAGGATGGTAGTTGGATGTGAAGGAGTCGCCAGTGGTTGTTTTTCAGGAGCGATTAAACCCCAGACTTGACATATTGCGGGTAGATGCCAGGGTTCAGAACATACTGAGTAACAAAGAAATGTCTGAATGCATGAATGGAGAACCAGAGGTTTATAAATTTGAGCAGAGAATTACTCGGGGTGGAGAAGAGCTGGCTGGTTTGAGTAAGGGGAGTAAGTGATTGAGGGACATAGTCGAGAAAAATGGAAATCTTGAAGGAAGGGCGTCTCAACTTTTTAGATAGAACGTGATTGTATTTTTTTCATTTCTAGTATTTAAGCTGACAGTGCACCAGTGTGAACGAGTATAACTTGAGATTGCCCTGGTTAAAATACAAATTGGAATATTAGAATATAGCATTTGTAACCTAAAAAGTGCAGATTCAAAGTGTATGATCTAAAATGTTCTGTGTGAGTCAACAAGGATCAACCACATATCAGACTATGTATTATGCTTGCCACGTATTTGCTCCAAATGTGTCTCATCTTTTATAGTCCATCAAATGCATTTACATCCTTTCCTCCAACTCCTATCTGCGAGCATCAGTAGTACTGAATCCAGCTAGTACTTGCACTATGTGCCTAGGTACACGTAGAATATATCAATCACTTTATATGAAGCGGCAAAAAATACTCCAGTACAATTTGCCGACATGTGTAAGCCTCATCGTGCTAGTCAGTGTTCAAGGGCACGCCCCTTGCCTAAACAAAGAGCATCACTTCGGTGAGTTTAGGAAAAGGCTTCTAATTCAGACTGCGTTCCTTCACTTACAGCTGTGCGTTCTGAATATATTATGACGTAGGCAGATAGCCAAGAATGTTGCAAACATAGAACATAACACGTAGCTTAGCAACCAGCATGGGATCCTTCATCCTACAAAGGGAAGTACAAAGCGGATTCCTCGTCCATCGCTGCATTTTGGTTTTGTTTCAGGTTGACTTAGTATATTTTGCTGGACCTGGGCAGGCTGAAGAACACCCTGTAAAGCAGAAGTGTCGAAATAGAACTGTCATCTGCCATGTCTCCAAACAATCCCACGAGCATTAAAGTTTACTATACCAGTGTCTCTGGCTCCAGGGAGGTAGGTAAAGCCTACATAAAATGCATTCATTAGTAGTGTAACTGTAGTGGAAAGAAGGCAGGTCCAGTTCATGTTGATTGCTTAAGTAGATTTATTCAGGATTAGATGTTAAGCTAACCTTTTGAAACAAATGTATCGCAAGGATGTATTACTCAAGTATGTCATGATTATATTGTTTCTATGGGAAATAGTATAAACAATTTTGTATATGCTCGCGAATTGAAAGAATTATTCTTATGCAAAGTGGTTTATCGATGTTTGTAAAAAGTCATTCAAGCAGTTTATGATGGTGTGAAACTGGAGTTCTCCAATCCTCTCAATGGCGCATCTTCAACAGAGTCATTCAGAAATGTTTTTATGAACGTGAGGTTAGGGCAGCTGTCTAACAAAGAAACATCCATAGCCCAGGTTGGTCAGATCCATGTCATGATAGTCAGATGTCCACACAAAAGAAATGTGAAAAATGCAAATCTAAATGGATCTCAGTTACGTAGTCAGTGGCTGCCCTAAAAGTCCAGAATGGATCCACCTCCAGGACTTATGCTGTGCATCCGTGATGAAGCATGATGACTAACCCAAGGGCTTTTGCTTGATTCATCCAGGTGAAGAAGAGGCAGTTCGAAGTAACTCACCTTCTAGATGCTAATCAAGTAAAATACGAGCTAATAGATATATCTGTCAGTGAAAACCTACTTCAAGAGATGCGGCAGAAGAGCGGTAATCCATGTGCAGTACCACCGCAGATATTCAATGGCGATGACTACTGTGGGGTAAGAGAAAATATCTAGTGATTTTAACTTTTTCCCCGTTTGGCAATGAGGGCCTTGCCTTTCACAGTGCATTAGCTAGTTGAGCAAGAGCGTGCATATCAATCAGTGACAAATAAGTGATGCAGGCATTAGTCAAATCATGCAATACAAACCCGATCATAGCTAGCACTGTGTCCAAGTGGGGCAATATCCAGTAATTGTACTGTACCTGGCTGGCAGCAGCACTCAGGTAGCAGAGGGAAAATTCAGTGGATGCAGATGTCTGGCTTTTCCCTCCAAAAAAGAAGCGAGGTTTCAGGTAAGTAAATTCCTTCTTTATTTGTATATATTAACAGGACAAGAAGGGAGAAACCACCTGCAACCACTCCAGATCCAGCTGTTTTCTTCAACCGCCCCTTCATATTCTAAATTCCATTGCTTCACAGAACTTTCCCCAAAGCCATGTATTCCACCAGCAGCACTATCAAACTATAAATAAGCAAGAGAAGGAGACCCAACACACCTCTCCCTTCTACACATTCCCAATAATAAAACACTAGTATAACAAAATGCAAAATACCGTGGATGACCACAACAATAAATGGCACTTAATGATAATTAACGTTCATCACCAAATCTTGAAATTTGGCAGGCAAATTGTTCTTCCTATGAGAGTCTCGCACACCACTGACTTCCTTCAATAGTTTCCTAAATTTCCCTCTCTCTCTCCATCCATACTTTGGCTCTATTCAATTGTTTCTTTGCTTTCCCTCCCACTCCATCGGTACTCTGTTCGCACCAGGAATCCCATGAGCAAGAGAAATGTTATCTTTGTTGCACCATTTCCCATCATCCAATTTAACCATATTATTTCTCACCTCCATCATTCTTTTGAGAGAAGAAAATTTGGACTCATCCTTTGGTAGAACTCGTGATATTTTTACCCTCACGTAATCACCAACAGACACCTGAACACTTCTGCTTGTGCCAACATACTTGGCTTGAGCATGCAATCACTTATCACCCACATTATATAGGTTAGTTTTTGGAACAGAAAAGTCTCCTGTCCAAGCTCTAAACAATTTGGAAGAAGGAACCCATGATGATTGCGCCACATGCCGATGCTGAGTTGGAATGCGTGGCCTACCTGTGGGGTCTGCCGGGAGACTGAACATTGAGGTGGCGCATCGCTTGGACCCGATGAGCGTCCCGGATCAAGAGGTATGCTGATTCCGGGCGAGCCCTTGGCAGAGAGCTGCATGACCTGACTGGTGTGTGGAAGGGACGAGCTTCAGTTGCCGGGTGTTGGAGATGGTCATGCCTGAGGTGAGACGCCTGCGCTTGTGGCTCACCTTCTGAGGCTGTGTGCATCCCTGCCCCCCTGTGTGTGCGGGGCCCGTTTCACAGCAACACTGCTTCCCTGGTGAGAAAAGGGGCTGGACTGGTGCTGGGCTGTGGCAGTGGGAGGCATAATCTCAGGCCCCGGCTGCTGTTTGAAAGGCCTGCGGCATTGAGCGTTTTGAAGCTCTGCCGCAGAGTCATCTTGCTGAAGTGTGGGGCCTAGGGAAGTTACATTTTGCCCTCTTTGATCCCCCAAGAGGAACTGACAAGTCTTTGGGGTGATTGATGATACAGACCCTCGTCTGCTCCTGTGTTGCTGTGCATTTTGTTCGTAACCGGGACTTTAGTTACAGAGGAGGAGGGGGTAACTTGGTTTGTACTACCCCCCAGCCACTTACATCTTTGGTACCCTTCCACTTGTCATTATAATATAATGGGGAAGAAAAAGGTGGGAGGTCCTTTGAATCTACCAACCCCTTCTCCAACTTCAACATCAATTGATAGAATGTTACTGAGGGTGGTAAAGGTTATTAGCAATGAAATTGACCTCATGGAGAGAAGGCTCTCCCTTAGTTCAATCAACATGGCGTCACCACCCGTCCACTCACCTGGAGTTCCAGCCCTGGGTCCACTCGCTGCAGGGCCATTAGATTCCGTGGCCCAAACACTACCTGAGGTTAAGAAGAAGCCTGCCTTAAGTTCCACGTCAGTCCTCAAACAGTCGAAACATTTGGCCAAAACTGGACAAAATGGAATTTCTACCAGACGGACGAGCCACTGCCAATCTATGCACCAATTTTTTATTCTGACCAACCCTATCTCCCGATGGGGAAGGAGGCTCGATGGACTTGTTGACTAAATTACCCGTGGGGGTGATTTCATTGGAGGACAGCCTAATGAAGATCATGGACTTAATTCAGGTGGCATTTTCACTAGTTATTGCAGGGTTGGACGCCATAGAACGTATTCTTCTGGCCCCCAATCGTCTGGAGGTGCTCGAAAACTTGAACTCTACTGTAGTACCGGCTCTTAAACCCATCAAGGCGGTGGGCACAAGGATGGTTGATAATGCCCACTGTTCATTTCCACCAGCACCGGTTCGTTTAACTACCAAGGCCCCATATCTTACTAATAATTCTGTAGACTCTCTAATAACGAGTGACTGTTGTACTTATAACTTAAGCAGACAATGTCAAAAGGAGCCGTTTCAGATCCACCACAAGCGGGGGAAAGGTCCTATGGAGAGCCCAGCCCAAACAATTGAGCAGCCTGTGATTAATCTTCCTCCACATGCCTGCTCTTATATGGTAATTTTATCGGGAGCTTCTCTATTACGAAGGGAGCAGCGGGAGACTCATGAGTATTTACTCAACAAGAATCTTAACTGGTTGACCCGGTATAGAAACTTCCCCCTTAACTTGAAAAGTAATATTCTATTGACAAGAAGAGTGGGCTTGATTGGTTCCGGGCCTGCAGATCAGCAAGGTGACTGTATAGTTGTAAATTTTAAATCCCCCCTTTTGGTTAAGTATCTAATCTTTGGGCAAGTAGGAAGATGTTCGGTCCCCAGCAATATTCTTCCACTTCCCCTGGGTTATTTTTATAAACTAAGTTTGTCCACACCTGGGTTTGTACGTGATCCTGCTGCTGTCTTTAACCCTCCACCTTTTTCACCTTTTGGCATTCCAGTACATAATCGCTATGATGTGCTAGCGGATATAGACTGACATGAAGATACAGGGAAGGAGAGCTTAAGATCTGCAGTTGTCCAGGATTCTGCAAATTGGACTTTCGTCCCCCTGCCACTTCCCTTAAACTGATCTCTTAGAACATTGCTGGTCTTCAGTCCAAACTTTCCAATTTAGAGTGATATATGGCTGTTCCAAGAGACCTGGTCCACCACTCCGCTTTATCGTCTAGGGTTCACATGTTATAGCGAGGTGGGCATTTCTTCAAGAAGAGGCAGGCCCTTGGGGGGTGTCACAATATGGGTTAAAAAACACTTTCCATGCTGCTAATAAAGAAGTTAAGTTGGGTTCGCCATATATAGTGGGCATCATCTTAGTATCTTTAGATCGCATGTCCTGTCATGTTTATAATATCTATTGTAGACTGAAGAGTGGTAAACCGGAGTCAGTGTGCTTAGTTTGTTAGCTGCACAAATAGCTGTACTTCCCTCTCAATTCGTGAAAATAGTAAATGGAGACTTTAATTGTCAGTTTGAACCGTTGGATGCACATCTCAATCTCCATTCTTTTGAAAAGGACCAAGCATGGCCCATACACCAATTGACAATCACTACAGCAGTTAGATGGTACCCCCTGGCAGTCTAGTTAAATCCTTTCACCTTCCATTTGTGCTTCAGATAGGGAGGGATGCCAAACATTTAACCGGCTCCAGGGATCTAGTCTTTTGGACTACTTCCTTCTGGATGTCCAGCTCTGGCCTGCCCTTATAGACATGACAGTGTTATCTTGCACTGATAGCGACCATAATCCGTAATCGCTAGAGCTCAATCAATCAATCAATCATGTCACTTATAAAGCGCACTACATACCCGCGAGGGTCTCAAGGCGCTGGGGGAAGAGGGGGGTGGTGCTGCTACTGATCGAAGAGCCAGGTCTTGAGGAGTCTTCTGAAGGCCAGTAGGTCTTGGGTCTGTCGGAGGTTGGTGGGGAGGGTGTTCCAGGTCTTGGCGGCGAGGTGGGAGAAGGATCTGCCGCCGGCGGTCGTTTTCCGGATGCGGGGGACTGTGGCGAGGGCGAGGCTGGTCGAGCGGAGCTGGCGGGTGGGGGTGTAGAAGCTGAGTCGTCTGTTGAGGTAGGCTGGTCCGGAGTTGTGGAGTGCTTTGTGTGCGTGGGTGAGGAGCTTGAAGGTTATCCTCTTGTTGACAGGGAGCCAGTGCAGGTCTCTCAGGTGGGGTGTGATGTGGCTGCGTCGGGGGATGTCGAGGATAAGACGTGCAGAGGCGTTCTGGATGCGTTGCAGCCGTCTCAGGAGCTTAGCCGTCGTTCCTGCGTAGAGGGCGTTTCCGTAGTCCAGCCTGCTGGTGACGAGGGGCCTGGGTGACTGTTTTTCTTGTTTCGGTGGGGATCCACTTGAAGATCCTGCGGAGCATTCGGAGGATGTTGAAGCAGGATGAGGAAACGGCGTTGACCTGCTTAGTCATGGAGAGGGTGGGGTCGAGGATGACCCCTAGGTTGCGTACGTGGTCGGTGGGTGGCGGGGCTGTTCCCAGTGATGTTGGCCACCAGGAGTCGTCCCAGGCTGAAGGGTTGGAACCAAGGATGAGGACCTCCGTCTTGTCCGAGTTCAGCTTCAGGCGGCTGGTCCTCATCCATTCGGCGACGGCCTTCATTCCTTCGTGGAGGTGGGCTTTGGCGGTGTGAGGGTCTTTGGTGAGGGAGAGGATCAGCTGGGTGTCGTCGGCGTAGGAGATGATGTTGAGGTTGTGCTGTCGGGCGACGTGGGCGAGGGGTGCCATGTAGATGTTGAACAGCGTTGGGCTGAGGGAGGAGCCTTGGGGTACGCCGCAGATGATCTTGGTGGCCTTGGATCGGAAGGGGCGAGGCGGACGCTTTGTGTTCTGCCGGAAAGGAAGGATGTGGTCCAGTCCAGGGCCTTCTCTTGGATCCCGGCGTCGTGAAGGCGTGTTCGTAGTGTGTGGTGGCAGACCGTGTCGAAGGCGGCTGATAGGTCCAGGAGGATGAGGGCTGCTGTTTCTCCGTTGTCTAGCAGGGTCCTGATGTCATCGGTGGCGGTGATGAGGGCGGTTTCGGTGCTGTGGTTGCTGCGGAAGCCGGACTGGGAAGGGTCCAGGATGTTGTTCTCCTCGAGGTAGCGGGTCAGTTGTTTGTTGACGATTTTCTCGGTGACCTTCGCGGGGAACGGGAGCAGAGAGATGGGTCAGAAGTTCTTGAGGTCCTTGGGGTCTGCCTTGGGTTTCTTGAGTAAGGCGGTGATCTCGGCGTGCTTCCAGCTTTCCGGGAAGGTTGCTGTTTCGAAGGAGATGTTGATTATTTTCCGGAGATGGGGCGCGATGGCTGTACTGGCTTTGTTGAAGATGTGGTGAGGGCACGGGTCTAGCGGTGAACCGGAGTGGATGGTGTTCATGATCTCGCTGGTGTCCTCGTCGTTGATGTTGGTCCAGGAGAGCAGGCGGTTGGTGGTTGTGGGGGCAGTGGTCTCTGTGGTTGCCGGGGACGTCGTGGTGTTGAAGCTGTCGTGGATGTCGGCGATTTTGCGGTGGAAGAAGGTGGCCAGTGAGTCGCACAGGTCTCGCGATGGCTGGATGTCGTTGGTGTTGGAGCTGGGGTTGGAGAGTTCCTTCACGATGTTGAAGAGCTCTTTGCTGTTGTGTGCGTTGTTGTCTAGGCGGTCTTTGAGTGAGGCCCTTTTGGCGGATCTGATGAGGTGATGGTGACTGCGGGTGGCGCTCTTGTGGGCGGCGTAGCTGTCCGCTGTCCGTTCGTGGACCCAGATCTTCTCCAGTTTTCGGCATGTTCGTTTGGAGGCCTGGAGGTCTTCGGTGAACCAGGTGGCTTTCTTGCTGGTGTGGCTGTTGGGCGGATTCTTGAGCGGGGTGAGGGTGTTGGCGCAGTCGTCGATCCACTGTCTGAGGTTGCGGGCGGCGGTGTCGGGGTCGGAGGGTTCGGCGGGTGGGCTCAGGGCGAGGGTTGTGGTTAGCTGGTCTTCCGTGACTCTGCTCCAGCAGCGGCGAGGCATTTGTTCGGTGCGGTGGTGCGTGGTGGGCTTCCTGTAGGTGAAGTGGATGCAGTGGTGGTCAGTCCAGTGGGGTTCGGAGGTGTGGTTGAAGGAGACGTGTGGGCTTGCGGAAAAGATGGAGTCGAGCGTGTGGCCGGCGGCGTGGGTGGGTGTAGTCACGAGCTGTCTGAGTCCGAGGGTGGCAAGGTTGTCGATCAGGGTGGTGGAGTTGGTGTCCTTGTTGTTCTCGAGGTGGAAGTTCAGGTCCCCGAGGAGGATGTAGTCCGTGGAGGCGATGGCGTGTGTGCTGACGAAGTCAGCGATGGAATCGCTGAACTGTGGTCGGGGTCCGGGGGGTCTGTAGATGAGGGTTCCTCTGAGGGTGGTGTTGGGATCGGTGTGGATCTGGAAGTGCATGTGTTCGGCGGTGCTGAGGGTGTCGTCGGTGTTGGTTGAGACTCTGAGGGTGTTCCTGTGGACGATGGCGATGCCTCCTCCGACTCCGTTGGTGCGGTCCCTGCGGGTGATCTTGTATCCGTCCGGATACAAGATGGAAGCACGCCGAGATCACCGCCTTACTCAAGAAACCCAAGGCAGACCCCAAGGACCTCAAGAACTTCCGACCCATCTCTCTGCTCCCGTTCCCCGCGAAGGTCACCGAGAAAATCGTCAACAAACAACTGACCCGCTACCTCGAGGAGAACAACATCCTGGACCCTTCCCAGTCCGGCTTCCGCAGCAACCACAGCACCGAAACCGCCCTCATCGCCGCCACCGATGACATCAGGACCCTGCTAGACAACGGAGAAACAGCAGCCCTCATCCTCCTGGACCTATCAGCTGAAATCGATAATGCCCATAGTTCGACCCGACCATGACGATCCCTTCAATAGAAGGTTGGCTCTATCTACTAACAGGTGTGGGGTTAAAAGGAGTGCTTTTTCTTGGTCTGAAGAGTTAATTGGTAGTATATATAACTGTGTTGTCGGAGGAATAGAAAGGACATTCTGCTATTGTTAAAGCAGTCCCAGCATGTGCTGTGTGACTGGGCTACACTTGTTAATGTTCATTAGCAGCTGTTTTCCAATCAGGAGTTCTTTTATGTAGAATTTTGTCGCTTGGGCAAGAGGCAGAAACCCCCTACTTGGTATAATCAGCTGTGCAGAACAGCTAGGTTAGCGTTGTCATATACCATCAAGCAGCAAGAACAACTGAAGGTGCAGGAGGCTCAAAAGGTATACAAATCTAGTATCCGAGAGGCATAGAGAGACTGGGAAACTAAAAAGTGGGAATCCCTGCTGGTATTTGCAAAAAGAAGTGACTCTTGTTCGTTTTGGAATACAGTTGCTACTGGTAGCTCAGAGGGTCGCCAGCCCCCCCTCCCCCCGATTGAAAACCATATACCGATAGATGATTGGGCTGTGCATTTTTCCAATTTGTATCCTCCTTATGAACCCAGTGTATCCCCGGGAATTGATTCTTCCATACTTGATAGCAGTGCCACTATAAAGATTAGCAATGAGGCAACTCCACATGTTATTCTGAGTGACCCTCCTGATTACCAAGTTATCACTACCAAGGAAGTTTTACTGGCAATCAGCAAGATTTTTCCTCATAAGGCCCTAGGATTGGACAAGGTCCCAGGAGATCTTTTTTTGAGAAGGCCTGAGGTGTGGGGTCCCTACTTTCCCCATGTCTTTAGTGCTATAATAAGGGGTGCTCCTACCCCTCCTATATGGGCTGGGGCTGAGATTAGTCCTATTTTTAAGGAGGGAGCTCGGGACCCCAATTACAGGCCTATAAGTTTAATTGATTGTACCCAAAAATTGTTTGCAAGAGTCGTCCTGAATCGGCTTTAAGAGTGGATGTCATCTACACAGATTCTCCCCCGCTGCAGGCAGGGTTTAGAGACCGAACAAGTACTTTAGGCCAAGTCCTTCAGTTTGAGCTTCTTTATTGGAAATATGTCTTTTTGGGGCGGGGACGGTTATATGTGGTGTTCGTTGATCTCAGATCAGCATTTGATTTGATTTCCTGCTCTAAGTTATGGCAGATTTTTGATGATCAGGGGATGCCGCAATACTTAATTAATATAATTAAGCGACTGCACAAAGAAAACTTCACCCAAGTAAGATGTGGCCAGATGGGAGAATTAACCGAGTCCTTCCCTGTCAAGAGGGTGGTTAGGCAAGGGTGTGTCCTTGCGCCAACCCTTGTCTCACTCTTCATTAATGATTTAGCAACTTTTGTAGATCATGGTGGACCTGATGCTCTTGCAAACATCATGACTTCGGCCCTGATGTTTGCAGATGACACACTCCTTATATCAAAATCCCCCATGGGACTCCAAAGTATCTTTGATAGATTTGACACCTTTTGTAGCCTTAGAGGGTTGGATATTAATGTTGCTAAAACCAAATATATGGTTCTCAACCCTTGTAAAACTTCACGCCCCAACCCCACCCTTAGAGGGTCTCTCTTGGAACGCGTTCGTACTTTTGAGTACTTGACAGTTACCTTTACTGAACACTTTAATTAGCACTCCCATATAATAAGGAGTAGACTCAGGTTAGAGCAAACATCAGAGGGCATTTTAAAGTTACATAAGGGCTCACCTTTTCGCCCTATTTCTCCTACTCTTCAAATCTATAATCTTCAAGCGCTCGGCTCAGCCCTTTCTGGAGTGGAGCTTTGGGGCCATAGGGATGTGTCTAACCTAGGGTTGATGGAAAATCGTTTTATGCGAGTGTTAAATGGCCTTCCTATAAGTACCCCATTTCTCACATTAAAACTAGATATGAGGCAAAAAAATATAGCGGATGTGATTGGGCTAAGGTCTTTACTATATTGGAATGTTGTAGGGATTCTGCACATACACAGAGCTATGCACAGGATAATAGGACCTCGGAATATAGTGGTGAGCCAACCATAAACCTCAGCACCTAAAACCCCAACCCGACTAGCTGTAGCGTCTCATTGCAACAATGCTACCAATGATTAGACAACCCAGAACACGGTATCTCTCTCTCAGGACTCGCAGGAGCAAGAACACCCTTTCATAACTCACTCATACCTGTCCACAACGTGCGTAAAAAGAGACACTTTATAGTTTAAAATGTTTATTTCAACTACCGTGCTCTAAGGTACAGTACACATGCCAGTACTATCAGCATAATGCATAAGAATAATATAATCAGCATAGTTACAATTCCATAGAATACAAACGGGGAAAGCATTTCATAAAGCAGTGGATATAGGGCTAAATGACCATACCACCCTCCCCGTGCTAGTACCTAGTTTATTATAAAAACAGAAGACCTCTGGGCATTGTCAAGCGAACCCCCATACCTCAATATCTAGATGCAAGGTTTACATCATCAGACAAGCACAGCTCTTCTCTCTGGAAAGGTTTTTCTCCATGTGTCTCTAACCGTGAAATCACAATATTAAAAGCACACGAATTTCTCCAAGGCAGCTGTACTTAGTGTTATGTCTAAGTGCGAGGGACTGGCCAGATCAGCAAGAACAAGGGACGTTGTTTTTCGACCTTGTACATGTTGTGCAGATGTAACCCACAGGGAACAGGAGAAAAGGTGAAAGACAGAAATGCAGACAGTTCTAAAATAGCCGGGCAGAAGCAGAGGCTGGAAAAACAAAGGCACAAAGTAACGTGCGCAAAAAAGCATCATGGCAGCCAGGCCTAAGCCAACGTAGCAAGGCAGACCAGGAGGCCACAAACCACACAAAACCCTCCCCTGGACAGTCCATTGGCGAAGACATATGACGAAGACAGAGTTCAAATAGACGGAGCAGAACAGAAATGTCTGTTTCGGAATGGTCCCCATGAAGGACAACGAATGGGAGAGGAAAAAAAATTAAATTGTAGAAGTAAAAAAAAATCCAGCGAGGCAGGCCGCGGAAAGCGAAGGCTCCCTTAATCCAACAGAGTGTAAGTGCAGAAAAACGCCACACCTTCCAAGAGGACATTGTTGGAATCGTCGGAAAAAAGCGACGCCATCCAGTCTAATAAATCAAAACTGCAGTCATTTTCCTCGCAAGATGGAGCAGCAAACAGCATTGCGGGACAACTTGCGTGATACTCAATATAACTTTGTTCTAGGAGATACTGAGCAGCCGCCCAGATATCCCATTGTGCCAAAATCCCCAGTGCAGCCGCAAGCGCCATGTAGCCTGCACCGGAACAGTCCCGTTCATGGGCCTCTAAGGGACCCACCAGCAGGACAAAATCCGGTCGAGACAGAGACGTATTGGAGAGGCAATAATCCAATGACCACGAGAAAGGACATCGGATGCAAGACATCACAGGTTACACGCAAGTGAAATACGCAAAGCGAAAAGAAAGTCTATAGGACACACTGAGCGTCGCCAATGGCAGGATGCCGAAGCCAGCGAGGATGCGCTCACGGAGCATCTGGAGTCGACCTGGGTCGAGAAGGGCTCAAGGAGGTGCAGCCATTGCGCAGTAAACAGACCAAAAGTAGTATACCAGCCGCCAAAGCGAGGATCAACGGAAAGCCGCCAAAGACGCTGGAAAAAATGGAATGAATAAAAGCTAGTATTACACCAAAGATAGTCTGAAAGGAGGTTACAAGGCCAGAGCCCACAACCTTAAAAAAGTGCACCAGACCCTCAGTGCGTGATGCATTAAAAACACGGTGAATCAATTCACCGAAATGTTGTGGGAGGTTAGTGTTCAAAAGGGCCTGTATTTCACTGTGGGTACTAGCCACCTAGAGGATGAATGTCTCCCGGGCGGACGTGAGCATAACCTCCTGGTTCAATAATAGTGACTTTATTCTGCTCAATTTATTGAAATCCGCCTTCAAAGTAGAAATGGAAGGCCAAACAGAACTATCTATGATGTCGTGCGGGGGAGGAAAAAGCACATTTTTGCAGCAGACAACCCTGTGTGAAACTGCAACAATATAGGGTATGCCGGCCAGCATGCCACAGCAGTCCTGATTATTCAAAAGCAGATAGCTACCATTTGCAAGCACAGTGAAAGTAGGAGAAATAGCAGGAGCAGGAATGCCCTTTAAAACACAAGCAAGATTCGGAGCGGAAACGTTACAAGCCTTGTGCAATTTAATGTTCTTGCAAATAAGGGAGTGACCCACAGTAGAATCGCACGACTCCCCTGTGAGAAAAACCTCCTTTCCGTCCCTCAGGCATTTATACATGAAAGGCAGGGACCAAAGTTCATGCAGGAAGGCACTGCTCAAGGGCTGGAAACGGCCCACAGGATAATGTTTCATGCACGAACTAAATTCAAACAAAGAAAAAGGCAAGGCGATAACCCCATGAACTAGCCACACGGCAGAATCCAATTCCGCCACAGAGAATGGTAAGGGCTCTATTTTCTCGATATGTAACAGAGTATATGCTGCATCTTTCATGGACATGAACTGCTGTTTGTCAGTTAAATTAAAAGGCAGGAATAAGGCAGAGGTGTTTAAAAAATGCCAAGGAACTTTACCCAACTTAAGTGTTTGCAAAGTCCATGCAAACTGCATAACTGAACGCAATTGATTCTGGCCATGATATAACACTGAAACATCATCTTGTACAATATCAACAACAGAGGACACAATATTCTCCAACGTGTAAATGCGGGAAGACAGGCTATTAATACTATTGTCAACAACAGCAAGCACCTTTTCCAAATTTGCTTGATCTATTTCCCGTAGACGGGAAGCAGCTTCAATTTGCGAAAGCTTCCAGAGTTCATTATAAGTTTCATAAATGAATCTCTTAGGTCGTGGACCACAAGGCCCCAGAATAAAGTCGGACAGATCAATGTTGCCTGATAGAAGGGACAAATGTTGTTTAACAGAATCTATGGAAGAGTGCTGCAACCACTGTTTACACAATTTACCAACAGAATATGTTGTCACAATGCGAGAGTCAGAAAACCTAGGATCTGGCCTATCCTGTTTGTAACCAGGAACTGAGTCATGAAAACGCAGTTGGCAGGCATTAGACGCTATGGGCCAAGCCAACCAGGGTGACTGAACAAGCGTACAGACATTAAACGAATTGTTTTGAAACAGAGCTTGCAAATTTGTAAGGGACATATTGAAATGCAAGCTCCCGTTGGGAGTGGAAGACAATGCAGGAATGGAAGGTGTATTCAATTGTCTGGAAGTAGGCAAACCCCAACAAGTAGTTTGATAAATGGTATTATTCAGAAATAACATTTGGGCCGGGATAAGGCAAGCACGGTGCAAGGCTTCTGTGCCTTGCACCTGCCATGGCTTGGAGCCCCAAATTGATTTCAAGTCAACAGTGTCCTTCCAGTACTCATAACCACCCACAGCCAAGGCGCTCAAAAAGGAACCCGAATATAGCAATTTGGTGTGGGTCAACATGATTTTCTGAGTGGATGAAGTGTTCAATTTAAAATAATAGGACCCAGGGTTCGATCTATCAAAGTCTGCAAAGTAAGTAAATTTATTTCTAAGAGTTCAGGAGCTACCTGGCAAAGGGGTTGGACAATGTTCCCATTGGGTGTAGTTAAAAGGACCACGCAGTGCACTTGGTTTATAGACAAAGTGGTTGCCCCAATGCTGGTAACAATACAAATCGGCATAACTTGCAGAATTCATGTACAAATCTTCAGCATTAAAAGCAGCATAATATTTCAAATCAGTAAATAATGCTTCAACTGCATGCACATCCCAATCGTCAGAACGAATATTACTTTTTACAACATCACCCATTGAAACACGAAGTACAATTGGTACATTAATAATTTCGGTTTGTCCATGAATTTGGAAGTTTACCTCATCCCATACGATGCCATCAGCGACCGGAAAAGCTGAAATGTTCACAAATGTGTGGTCACGCTTCATGATGTGAGACGAAGAATGTGGAGCCAAAGTTCCAGCGACACAGGTCACTGCAGAGCGTTCTGGTAAATTGTGACCATTGATGAGTAGAAAAAACACTGTGACAAAGCCAATGGACATGAACAGAAAAATCAGGAATAGTACCAACCAGATGTATGTCCAAGGGGGAATCACAAAATTGTCTCTGAACCAAGATACAAAAATACTGAATTTGGACGGGACAAATGATAAGGTGGAATCCGAGTCAAAGGAATAACGTGTTGGGCTCAGTGGCGTTGTTGGTAGGTGAGCCACCGACTCGTTGGCGGGGTAGGCATACCCAGTCTCCTCGTTGCAGGGGGAGTCCGGGTCGTCGAGTAAGCGATCAGGCAAATCTACCATCTCGATAGCAACATCAGTGACCGTTCGGGACGGAGGGCCACGAACATATGTCCGGGAAATGACTGGACAAGAGACCGCTGGTGTGACACTATTCAGGATCGGCCAGATGTTGTAGCTTGACATTGTCCACTGAGATGAATCTGTTGTCCTTTCGACCAGGAAGCGGTGGTAAGATGCCTGTACGAGTACCCTTCAAGCCAAGGACTGGAACTGGTGCACGATAAGAGGGGCCAAATTCTTTTTTGTTCTCCACCTTCTCTCGAACCAGATCTCCAACCTTCGGAAGCCAGCCGGCAACCGGAATCTGCAACGCAGCGTCCGTGGCTGAAGGCAAATGTTCGTTTGCAAGTTTGTCTCGGGCTTCTTGTAAGTCCTGTAACATAGTAGAATGTTTATCTACATCAAAGATTGCGGATTGCGCCGCCATGTCTAGACCATCAAGGTCGGGCACAAACATTTGTATGCCAAAGAGCATTTCGTATGGGGTCCGCCCACCCAGAGGTCTTCTAGGGAGATTATTAAGTGCACGTTGTACGGTATACAAGTGGGCCAGTCAGTTCCTGCCAGTACCTAAGACTCTAGCTGTCAAGGATTGCTTTAAGTCACGGTTCATTGGTTCAACAATCGAATTGCCCTCAGGCCGATATGGAGACGAAAATTTCACCTGCACCCCCAGGGAACCCATTGCGTCCTAGTAAGCCTTAGAGGCAAACGCTGGACCTTGGTCCGAATGGAAGGTGCCACACACGAAATCTCCCACAAAGACACGCAAATCCCTTATGACATTTCGAGCGTCAGCACTCCGTTGTGGCCAGACCCAGATGAACCGTGTGCACGAGGCCACTGCAACCAAGATGTACTTATATGCAGTGTCTGAAGAGAATGGACCGCAGTGATCCAGGTAAACACACGCAAAAGGTCTGTTTGAAATGCAGAGCGGTGTTTGTGGTGGGCGTGTAACCGTGGAAGGCTTAATCTGCTGACAAACGTCACAAGAAAGCACATAGGTACGGGTTTGTTTGTATAAACCACGCCACCAGTACCGCTGTTGCAAGATGGAAACCGTCGCAGACACGCCCGCATGAGCCGAAGCCATGCCTTCGTGTGCGGCAGTTATCAAGGAAAGTCTGCGGTCCGCGTTGGGAATCAGCCGATCACCAACGTCTGGAATACTTACGAAAGGGGCCTGTTCGGGACCTAATTGATAAGTATATTTGGAAGGGAAACCCCAGGGGTATTTGGTTCCTTCCTTTGTTGCAGCAATAGCTGCCAAGATATCAGTATCTATTTTAGTCGTGGATCTTGTAACTGCTGCGACTGAACACGTGGCTACTGCTGATTTTGCAGCTTCGTCTGCCAAACCGTTACCAACAGCGTGTGCGCCCACACGCTGGTGGCCAAGAGTGTGAATCACCTGTGTGAGAGGCAGATGTTGTTTCAAATCTGCCACTCGAAAACAAAGCATTTTATGCTTAATGGTGCTGACTTTTGCATCTCTATAGTCATTTTGTGACCAAAAGAAGAGATTGTCATTGAAAGATTGAACACCGTAGTATGAATCACATACAATAAGAGTCGTCACATCTGGATTAGCGAACTCAAGTGCGAGCACCAATGCGCGCAGCTCGGCCAATCGTGCAGTACTGTCTCCTAGTGCCTGAGTGTGCACTACAGTTGATTTGAACCTTCCGTTCACCATGGTACCTGCTACAATAGCACATGCTGCGGAGTAAGCATGCTTGGAACCCATGGCCGGTTGTGCCAAACCATCGGTATAGATAATACAGTCGTATTCCTCAAGCGGGAGCAAAGACAGAGGAGGAGGATGAACAAATTCATACTGTAGAAACTCCTGTGTCTGAAGAGAAGAATCAAAAATGAAAGTGACATCCGGGAACGTCAAAGATGTTGCCCATTGTATCCAACGGGGGTGCAAAGCTTTAGAGTTCGGTACACTCGCTTTTGTCACTGCCTCTAGGGCAGGATAGGGTGTTACCACCAAAATGCGTTTTCCCTGTGCCAGTGCGCGTTCTTTCAGAATCGCCATTTGCACTGCAGTCAAAACTTTTTCCACAGAGGAAAAGCGCATTTCTGCGGAAATGTAAAGATGTGACTTGTATGCGATCGGTACTGTGTCACCTTCGTTAAAGGTTAAATATGTGAAACCCACTGCCCCCGGAATGATTCTAATCACCAGGTTTGTGTGGTTGTGACGAGTCAACAAGAATTTAGATTCAAGTAGGTCTGTCTGCAAAGACTGCAGTATGGAGGAATGCTCCGGAAGCCAGCATGACTTCGAAAAGTTAGGTTGGATCAAGGCATAAAGAGGCTTGATACGCTGGGCATATTCGGGAATGTAAGTACGCCCTTAGTTTAGAAAACCCAGTAAAGACTGAAGTTTCTTCAGAGTGGTAGGAGGGCACAAAAGTGCACATTTCTCCAGGAAATGGGGGGCTAAGCCCTTACCTTCATTGTTGAGCTCATAGCCCAAAAACAAAACGGTAAATTCAGCAATGTGAGATTTGGCAAAGTTAAACTTATAACCTAAAACCGCAAATTCTAGAATAATGCGGTCCACTCGGGAAAGATGCGGGTACAATTTGTCGTCTGTCAGATAAATATCATCAACGTACGAACATGCATCTGGGTCTAAGCCGTCTAACAAAGAGACAACACGGGCAGCGAATACGCCTGGACTGTTCTTGTAGCCCATAGGTAAACGCCGAAATTTGAATATTTTACCACCGGAGGTAAAAGCGCTCCATTGGCTACTCTCCGGCGCCAAGTTGTGCGTGTAGAATCCATTGGATAGGTCAAGTGTAGTTTTATATTTCTAACGAACAAGACTGTCAACAAGCGCAGAACTGTGTGTGTTTTGCACCGCAAACGTCCGACAATGAGAGTTCAAATGTCGGTAATCCAAAACTAGGCGGTACGATCCGTCGGGTTTAGAAACCGCAAAAAGGGGATTATTCATCGGTGATACGCATGTTTCAATCACTCCTTGATATTCCAACTGTGTCAGAATTTCGGAGACGGGACCCTTAGCTTCCTGCTTGATGGGATATTGGGGTTGTGGCTGAGGCAGCGACCGCAAAGGAATATCATGGGGGAGGGGGAGTCTTCATCCCAGCCCACGTGGTTGCGCTATAACGCCGGAGCCAGGGACGCAGCCCACTCGGCTGCGAGAGCCTCCGCTTTGTCCTTGGGGACATGACGAGAAAAGCTCGGAAGGATTACCTCCTCCCCTCTACATGCAGCTAGTACGAACGGGGGCGGCCAATCCGCCTCGGCCAACAGAATGTCGTACGAAGAGGTCAGATTTTCCCAAAAAATCCCTTTTATAACACGCTGTATGTCACCTTCAATTTGGAAGACAATATTATATAGTCTGTCAGGGGGTGCCACTCTGGTGTCAGCCGTCTCAACAGCAATGAATGTATCAGTTGCTGTCGCCTCCACCTGAGGACGTAGCGCCTCCCGCACTATGGTAACTTCCGCGGCGCTGTCTAGGAGCGTCACTGCCCACGTCCAATTCAGGAGCCTCGTTCTCACCGTCTGTGGCATATCTCGCTGTAACAGCAGCAACTTTTTTCTTCTGAAACTGTGGGCGAGAACGTGGAAATTCGTCTGGTTTCCCTCGGACTTGTTGTCGAGGTTGGTCTCGTCCTTGAGGTGTCTCACGACCCCTGCCTCTATCCGGGCGATCTCCTCCACCGGCCTGAGAGGTTGTTGGTGCCTGTGAAGAACGAGGAGAACGCGAATCAGGGACTTGAAATCTCTCCGGAGATTTAATTCTCGCCCTATCGCGCAAATCATAAGTGCGTTCAGAAGAAACTGAAACCGGGGATCCGCTTCGCGACCCTGGCTTCTTTTGTTGCTTACCCTGCCTTTTCTGTCTCCAGTTCTTTTTAGTAAAGAACGGCTTCTCATCCTTCTCAGATTGAGATTTCGGTTGAGGTTGTGATTGTGTTTGCGTTTTAGCAGAAGGCTTGACTCCCAGGCTATTACGGCCAATGGTTTTGTAAGCCTGGGCAATAATTTTCGGTAATTCGCACGGCCTGTCCGGTTCTGGGATCAGAGCCAAAGCATTAGCTGCTTGAAAGTTCACTGCATCGCCCTTGACATTCGCAAGGATCAAATCAGCTACTACGTCAAACACTCCCACCAGTCTCATCTCTAATTCCACAGCCGCTTCAGGGCCATGCTCATCCTGTACCCGTTTAATTACAGAGGGGAGAACCGTCATGGAAGGAGTGCCGAAACACTTCGCATATACTGCTGCGAATACCTTGCCCCAGTTGTTACATTCTGTCAACTCGGGTATCAAGTCTTTTGGCAAACTAATCGTTAGAATCCTGTGTTTTTCCACTGGAGAGGTATTTGGAAAAACTGCCTCCAGCTGGTCAAATTTCTCTGCAAGCCAATAAGGAAAATCATCCTTATTTTGTGGGCGCTTTCCCATCACCGAATTAACCATGACGGGACTTATGGTTACACCGCCTGCTCCAGCTGGATGGGCTGCAACTCCAGGCGGGGCTCCCTGGATGTTGCCTGTAACAAACTGTACTAAAGCTCTATGCACACGTATCCAAGACGAATGCAAATTACGCAGTTCACAGACTGCAAGCGTCATAACGCGGATGTGGGGTATACCCGGCCAAAACAGGCCAAGTGGCCCCTTCAATCGATAAGGGGCCTAAACGAACCGAGGTAACCGGTTGGGGGAGGGCGCCATCAAACCAAACACGGTGTTGCCATGCCTTGAGCGGTACTTCAAGATTCCTATAAGGTCTGTAGAGATTAGGAACAGCGGTGGCGGTGTATTCATGGAACAATTTATCAGTTCCATCCACCGCCGGTAAGGTGATCCAAGAGTAAAACACCTCAAAGTGGTAAGCTGGATCCGCTTGTACCACAAAGATCAGATCGACACCCGCGTCAGGCACTCCATACACTGTCAAGTAAGCCCGGAGCGCTGCGCGGCTATGTGCCGCAATTTGAACAGCCATTTTCGGCTAGAATTTTTCAACAACCTATTCCGAGGCAGCACAATATAGGGTTTTAGTTAAGAACCTTTTAACAACTTCAAGCTTGAAAGAACCTATAAAAACGTCAATATAGGAGGTATCACCGTCACACACGCTTCCGGAAGCGTCTGCGAACGGGGTCGTGGACAAGCACAAGTACTACTCGAGCGTCTCGCAGATAAGCAGCCCACTCGTTGGTTGCGCCATGTTGTAGGGATTCTGCACATACACAGAGCTATGCACAGGATAATAGGACCTCGGAGTATAGTGGTGAGCCAACCATACACCTCAGCACCCAAAATCCCAATCCGACTAGCTTTAGCGTCTCATGAGCAGCGATGCTACCAATGATTAGACAACCCAGAACACGGTATCTCTCTCTCAGGACTCGCAGGAGCAAGA
The DNA here is from genome assembly GCA_963921515.1 of Calotriton arnoldi. NCBI lineage: Eukaryota > Metazoa > Chordata > Amphibia > Caudata > Salamandridae > Calotriton > Calotriton arnoldi. The sequence goes on along the minus strand of CAWUFW010021108.1, from coordinate 97,135 downwards.
ACACCCTTTCATAACTCACTCATACCTGTCCACAACGTGCGTAAAAAGAGACACTGTATAGTTTAAAATGTTTATTTCAACTACCGTGCTCTAAGGTACAGTACACGTGCCAGTACTATCAGCATAATGCATAAGGATAATATAATCAGCATAGTTACAATTCCATAGAATACAAACGGGGAAAGCATTTCATAAAGCTGTGGATATAGGGCTAAATGACCATACCACCCTCCCCGTGCTAGTAGCTAGTTTATTATAAAAACAGAAGACCTCTGGGCATTGTCAAGCGAACCCCCATACCTCAATATCTAGATGCAAGGTTTACATCATCAGACACGCACAGCTCTTCTCTCTGAAAGGTTTTTCTCCAAGTGTCTCTAACCGTGAAATCACAATATTAAAAGCACACAAATTTCTCCAAGGCAGCTGTACTTAGTGTTATGTCTAAGTGCGAGGGACTGGCCAGATCAGCAAGAACAAGGGACGTTGTTTTTCGACCTTGTACATGTTGTGCAGACGTAACCCAAAGGGAACAGGAGAAAAGGTGAAAGACAGAAATGCAGACAATTCTAAAATAGCCGGGCAGAAGCAGACGCTGGAAAAACAAAGGCACAAAGTAACGTGCGCAAAAAAGCATCATGGCAGCCAGGCCTAAGCCAACGTAGCAAGGCAGACCAGGAGGCCACAAACCACACGACTGTGATTGGGCTAAGGTCTTTACTATATTGGAAGAGACTATGGTCTACTCCCGAGTTGGCAGCTTACCAGGCAGGGTTGTTGGAGATATTATGTGGGGCAGGTGCAGAGGATGTTCCATGGCTGAAGTATGTCAGAGTTACCTTCTTTAATATTGGTTTAGGTCAGCTTTGGGATGCTCCCTTAGAGGCCTGTGATATCTCCAAGGCTCAAGTTAAGAATGCTTACTGGCTACACAACATGAGTTTACAGCATAGCCAGGCCAATGTTGGATCCATGACCTTGGGATTTCTCCAGCAGAAAGATAGCTACAAAGTGGGAGATTGTTTTGGACAAAATTGAGCCGGCAAATGCAAGGAAATTATTCCTGCAGTTTAGATATGGGCCCCTCCCTCTCTCCACTTTAACAACCAGATGGGGGTGGAGGGGTAAGGCAAGGACCCATTCTCAGTTATTTCCTTCTTGTTTAGAAGCAAATGAAACACTAGAGAATGCTCTATTCTTTTGTCCAGCGTACCAAGATGCTAGGAGAGTACATTCGTCCATTATGTCACAATCTTGGAATTAGAATGTATAGAGAGGCTCTGAGAATTTTAAATAGTGACACTTCCCAGTGTGTAGTCTTCGCGGTCTCAAGATTCTTATTGACCATGTGGAGGGTCAGGCAAAATAATTTAAAAAGGAATGTTTCACCTAGTATTGCCAAAGATGGAAATGATTAAATTCATGGTGGAGATTGTCTTATGAAAATGTAATGCTGTTTTATATTTTTTTAATGATTTTATTGATATATTTATGTCAATAAATGTATATATTTTAATTTTTGTTATTTTTAATGACTGCAATTTGTATGGGATTTTTAATTGCATGAACTTTGATGTGCCAAAATGACGAATAAAGTTTGTTGTCCTGTCTTGACTCAAAAAATACAAATATTTTAGACTCCTTGCCGTTTTTACAATTTAACTTCTGGCCATCGACTGAAAAAATCCATGACTATAATACCATACTCTTTTTTTTTTTTTCCGTTTTTATTAAATAAGAAAAACAGAAACATAACAGTTGACAATGAAGTGATACAGTGCATTTGTACATTTCCCATCATTTTGTAGCTACCTTCCCACATTTCCATTATGCCACAAACCGTCAACTCTACTTTGTGACCGCCGATCTTCAAAGAGTTATACGTTCCTGCAGAGGGGGATCAGTAAATGGTACACACAACATTCCTCTAGTTTTATTCCACCCCCCCATATCTTAGTCCATTTTTGTGGGCATCCTCTCCCTTCATATATCACCCTTTCCGTCTGCATGCACCAGTCCTTGTCGGCCTCCCAGTCCCGGAGCCTCGGTACCGTGGCTCCTTTCCAAGTTCTGGCTATATTACGTTTCGCTACCACATTTCCAAGGGAGACCCAGATCCTCTCTTTTGCCGTCAGGTCAGTTGCATCCCATATATTGAGAAGGCAGAGCCGGGGGGTGACTACCATAGTTTTTCCGCAAACTTCCCACATTTTTGAGGTTATTTTCTCCCAATACGACTGTACAATCGAGCATTCCCACCACTGATGTAAATACGTCCCAACCTGGCCACAACCTCTGGGGCATAATGAGGAGCTTGAAATACCCATCTTAACCAGCTTTACACCAGTATAATAAACTCTGTGGAGGAGTTTCAGCTGGATTAGTTTGAACCTGGAGCGAATTGCGACTTCTCGAGGGGATGCTAATGCCTCCTGCCATTCTTCACTGTCTATGTCTCCAACATCCTCCACCCACTTAGATCGGATTTTCCCCAATGCATCTGGTGTATTATTTCAAATCTTCCTATAAGTCAAAGAGATTACTTTTTCATTTAAATAATCATCGAGGAGTCTGTCCTCCAGTGGCGAGGCGGCTGGAAGATCCGTACCCTTAGGGACAGCTTTATACAACGCGTTCTGGACTTGGAGGTATCTGAAGGTTTCCCTCGTACTTAGTTCATAGTCTCGTTGAAGGTCAATGAACGGAACTACTGTACCTCCCGCCCACATATCTCCGACCGTCGAAAGCCAAATGAGGTCCCATTTATGAAATCCAGGACAAGGTGCCAGGAGTCCTAAGTGATCTGTCTCGAAGAGGGGGGTAGCCACAGTAATCTTGTTTTTCCAACCCAAGGCGGATGTCGCCGCGTGCCATACTGTAACCGTGGTCGCGGTTGGAGTATATATCGGGGCATTTTTCCTTCCTCCATATAATGCCCGTTAATAAGACCCTGTTATCATATTGTTCCTATCCATTCTATAAGCGGGCTCGGTTACTGGCCAGTGTACCTAGTGTTTTGTGACTGCTAACTGGGAGGCCCAGTAGTAACTTTTAATTGCTGGGAGGGCAATTCCACCATCATACCAGCTTTTTGTGAGCTTTGTCAATGAGATGCGGGGGATCCCATTGTTACAGAGAAGGGTCCTGACTTCTGACTCCACAGCTTGAAAACATTTGGGTGGGGCATTTTGTAAGGCGTAAACGAATCGGGACAGAGCCATCATTTTGTATAACGCTGCTCTAATCAGTAACGTGAGTGGCAGAGACTTCCAATGCTGTATGTCGTTTTGTAAGAGACGGAGCAGGGGGGCCAAATTGTTATCATAGAATACCACTGGATCTGTCGTGACATAGATCTCCAGGTAACGAAAGCCTTCAGTGACAACCTTAGCTCCGCAATGTAAGGGCAACCTAAGATCCCTTCCAGAAAGTATGTAGATAAGAGATTTATCCCAATTTATAGTATAACCGGAGAATTTTTGAAAAAGGGTGAATATATGTAGTATTCTGTGTATGGAAAAATACGGTTTGGCCAAATAAAGTAAAATATCATCAGCATAGAGGGGAATTCTGTCCTCCCATTCCGTCATCCAATTTAATCCCCTAATAAGGGGGTCTCCTCTAATCCAAATTGCCAATGGTTCGAGGACCAGGGCAAATATCAGTGGGGAGAGTGGGCATCCCTGCCACGTCCCCTTCTTTAAGGCGAAGGTTACCGACCGGCCCCCATTCACCGCCACTCTTGCCAGGGGCTCCGAGTAAAGGAGCCGCACCCATGACAGAAATTTCGGGCTGAAGCCATAACGCTCTAACGTCGCAAACAAGTAGGGCCATTCTATCAAATCAAAAGCTATTTTGGCATCTACTGACATAATCACTGCATCCTCTTGTATAGTCCTAGCCCTGCCCAAAACCCCATTAAGCTGTCGAAGGTTGAGCGCAGTATTTCTGCCCGGCATGAAGCCGGACTGATCAGGATGAATCAATTTATGGAGCAGGGGTGATAGCCGTGTGGCCAAGATTTTTGCCAGGATCTTCACCTCTGGATTTAACAACTAAATCGGCTGAAATGACCCGCATCGCTCGGGAGCTTTTCCCTTCTTATGGATCACTACCACATTGGCCAGTCTTTGTGTTTCAGGGAGAATACTGATCCAGCGCTTACAATAAAAAATATTTTCTCCTACTATGTTTTTGGGTCATCCAGGTGCAATTATTTCTCTAAAACACACACACTATATCCATAATACGGTGGGGCCCATAACACCGCCTATACATTCACTTACTCATTTATTTCACTGGATTTTCCTCCGACATGAAACCTAGGAGAAAACGACTTGCTGGAAGGAGACGGGATACCTCTTTTATAAAGACACAATATTTCTCATTTGCTTTTAAGGTATTCCGCTCATTGGTCGATGGACCAACTAGTAGGAATCAGTTGATGGTGATTAAGACCAGCTCAATCACAATGAACTCTTTTACCTAAAACATTATTACTCATTATGCTAAAGAAAAGTCACTGAGTCATTTGTTTAAAGAATAGTAAAGTTTATATAAAGTTTTGAATGCAGGAAATTCGAGATTAATTTATTATTCAGATCATTGCGTTTATCATCAATATAAGAATAGTTGTAAATTGCATGACACTTTTATTAGATCAAAAATGAAGTTATCATACTAAAGACCCTATAGATCAACCTATCTATCTCTCGGGGAAATCCTAAGAATTCTAATATAAATCTTTTTAAAAGCTAGTTCTCCTAAAGCGGCATTTCATACTCAACTGGAAAAGGAAAATAACAGCAGCAGCATCAGCTCGTCAGCATCAGCAACCGCAAACTCTCCCATCTACAGCATATAACTTCTTCAGCATCTCCCGCAGCATCCCGCAGCATTCTAACCCCCTCCCACTAAGAGTAGGTCTTCTTATACCCTAATTCTAGCTTACAGCATAAAATGTTTCTTCTTACATGGCGCGATTCATTCTCATTGGTCCAAAACTCAGGTCCCTATACATTCTAATCAAACTTCCTGGTCTTAACTAGTTCCGTGAGGAATGTCCATGCAAGCATCGTTTCCCACAGTTCATGCACTTGCTCATCCGTTTCGATCAGTCCAAATTGTTTCTTTTTCTGCAACAAATTGTATAATAGAGTTCTTTCTATTGATTCAACCAGGCTTCTCACGCTTCCTGCTGATCATCTTGGCACACATCTGCTCAGAAGGGTCACAGCAGCCTTGACCATACTTTCATCCTAGCCTCTCGGCCTCAGCACGTGATCAGCCCTTTGCAACAGCCTCTCTCCTCTATCACATGGTCGCATCCGCTCCTGCGCACTCTAGTAACTCGCAGCCATTTTATATTGCTGCTCGGCAGGCCTAAGCGCACTATTTCTAAAGAAAACAAAATGTTATTAAAACAATGAAATATAAACCCTTTCGTTTCCCTCCCGTTTTTCTACGTACCCCAATTAGGTATTACCTAGCAGAAGCAACATATAAAGCTGTCCCTTACTTACCATCGCTTTATTTTGCAACCACACGTTTTATTCAAAGCCCAAATCATGCATTTTATTATTATTTTAGTACGCAAAATATTATGTTATATTAGAAACGTAAACAATTATTAGTTCATTACTTTGCACATTAAACTGCGTGTTATCCTTTTCCCAAACATACATTGTTGGTTATTTACTTGAACAAACATGTTTATTATTATTATACGAAAATATTAGGAGGTTACATTTTTTATATTTACCCTGCTCCATCAACTCCCCCTTTGGTGATTTTTAACATCACCACACAAACCCAAGTTATACAATTTTCTCAGACAGCATATATCTTTTATCCATTTGCTTTTGTTAGTTTTTATACTTCTGTATCGCTTTCAACTTGTCTCTTTGTTTTCTTGTACAGGTTCTCTTTTATTTCTTCTAACTCTATTTCACCTATTTCTCTCTCGCTCTCTTTGTTTATCATATTTTCTTTTTCTAACTTTTTCTGCTTTCTTCGTCTCTTTATACATGTTACTGCAAGCTTCAATACTAATATTATTATTATTATCATGGTTGCTATTATTATAACTTTCCCTATTATTAATCCACTCATTCTTGTTAACCAATTCGTTACAGAAGAAAACCCTTTACCAAGTTTTCTTCAAACATTTTCAACCTCCAGTGGTACTAGTTCTTTGTGCAAATTTGTAATATTTGTTATATACTTCTGTATATTTTCGCTTTTATCAGGAATGTAAGTGCAACAATGTTGGACTTTCAGCATTCCACAGACTCCGCCCTCTTTTGCCAAAAGAATGTCAAGGGCAAGACGATTTTGCATCACCATAGCTCTCATGGCAACCATTTTGGTATTTACCATTAAGAACCCTCCAGCAGTATCTGTAGATAAACGATCTACTACTGTGGATAATTTCCGAATTCTGAATGCATTCAAAGATATTCCCACTGCTGGTATCAATGCACCAAAAATATCACCTACTATTTCTGAAAAACTTTCCCTTTTCTTACGTGTAAATGTATTTATCATTTTGTGTGTTCCTTTTTCTTTTCTATCCACATGAAAAATCTTTGGAAAAACCAGGCCTAAATAACATGATCCATACCAATGGTCCGGCAACCTATAATAAGCCCTATTCCCACAAACGTAATAAATCCCTGGAAATATTGGATCTTTTCCCCCTTTGAATCCCCATCCACCTATAATTTGGTAATTGTCATGGCAATTACTGGAACCCACAAAATAATTGTCATATCTTGTCTTATTTCTTCTAATGCACAACCTTGCCTGTTGGGGCCAATCCAGAGTCATAGCTGCATTTATCTTTTTCTTGTCATGATGGTCTTCCTCAAACACCCAAAGAGGTGTTTTTGTCTCTTCTATTATTTTTCTTTCAAATTTCACTCTTCTCTCCTCAACCAATTCTAGAAATACTTTTTCTTCTTTCTTTAACTCACAGGTAAGGTTATACCTAAATATATTATCTAATGTTAAAATCTTATCTTCTAAGAAATATTCACCAAAAATCTTTCCCTCTTTTATCTTATTAAGCTCGGGAACTACAGAAACCTTTGCAAAAATCCTATCTACATCAGTGTAATAATATTCTAATCTGCCTGTTTTATAAAATAAGCTTGCTAGTACACTACATGTTATTCCATATGTCAAAGGGAGGTGATGATAAGTCACACCCTCTGCTACAGATGCAGGCAACTGCATACAAACATAACAATCCCTTACATCCATTGTTTCTACGTACTCATACAGTAATTTAGTAAACACATTCTTTGAAAAATCTGTTATTGATTTGTCCTTATGTAATTCTGCACTACTCCTTAAGATAACTGGCTCTTGAGTGTTAGCTCCTTTTTCTTTCTCAGTGTTATTAGACTTTTCCACTACAGCTAAACTAATTGGAATAGTTATTGCTAAAACTACCCATACTGTTATTAATAAACCTGTACAAAAACAGCACATTTTGCACCATCTACTTAAAAACTCACATCTACATTTTCTATCTCTAATATTCTCCATTTTGTACTTGTTTTCTAGAAAATTGTGTCACTACACCTCAGAAATGACTTGCTTGCCACTCTGTACTTTCAGAATTTTGTCTTTGCTTGGTTCTTTCTTCAATTCTTTCTCAGAATTCTTTCTTTGTCACATTCGGTATAGTTGTCAGTCCAGTGTTTTGTCAAATCCGGTAAACTATCTACAGAAACCACTTCAGGTTTGTTGCTTCAGGTTTGTTGCACTTCACTTTCTCCCATCAGGTTTCTTTGTTTTGGGTTTTCGTGAGTGTTCAATTCTTCTTTGTAACTAGTCAGAGCACGATACAACCATTCAGGTGATCTGTATTTCTGATTCACTTTCTTTATTCTTTTTGTTTTCTGCAAGTGCTTACCATCTTGTTTTCCTTGCTCCTTTTGACTTATTTCATTCACTTGTTCAGCACTTTTTCCATCCAATTTTACGATTCTGTATCTTAATTTTCTTACTTCGTTGGGCCAATTGTCTCCTTTTCTTGGCCTTTTTGCTTCACTTCCTTTTTCCTCTCGTTCTGTTTTCCAATTTCTTTTTCTTGTCTCTAATTTCTCATTTCTTTCTTCTCCACTTTCTTCTGATTCTGTTTCAATCTTTTCGTTATTTCCTCTTATTTTGAAACTAATTATTTCGCTTTCTGTTACTTGTTCTTTTCTTATCTTCCTTCGTTCACCTACTTCTGTCCCTCCTCGAGGTTCTTCCGGTTTTGTGTTAGTTTCTCTATCTGCTTCTATATTTCCCTGTTCTTGTGTTTGACTATCTGTCCCTACTGCTCCTCGGGGTTTTTCCGATTTTTCTAACTTTTGGTCTGAACCTCTCCCTTCTTCATCTATTAATATTATCTTCGAAGGAATTTTACCACAACTTGTACTTGGTTGTTCACTGTCACTGTTTTCTGGCTCAGTTTCTTCTCTTATGCTTTCAAAATTCCACTTTGTCTTTGAAATTTCTTCTCCTTCTGACTGTTCTGTATCAGATTCTGAACTAGTATCAGATATTTCCAGATGTCGACGTACAGGTCGATCTTCAAGTTCTGGAACTTCAGCTATTTCTTCTATTTCTTCTTCTTCTTCTTCTATCGTTTCACTTGTATTTAGGTCTTTCAGATGTCGACTTACAGGTCGATCTTCAAGTTCTGGCACCCTGTTTGTCTCTTCTTCTCTTTCTGATGCTGAACTGTTGTCTAATATTTCCAGATGTCGACTCACAGGTCGATCTTTAGGTTCTGGAACTCTGATGGTGTGGCTGGCATGAACCCAGTATTTCACTCCTGCACACTTAACTGCGGTGGTCGTCTCTAGGATCACTTGTCGTGGTTCGTCCCAGCGAGGAACCAAACAATTTCTTCTCCGGTGGACTTTTATTCGAACCCAATCTCCTGGAATTCAAGTCGTGTGCTGGTTTTCTTTCAAGAGTGGTCGCATCCGGTCCAACCTGATGAAACACAGAACGCACCACATCAGCCAATCCTTTGCAATAATCCAGTACTAGATCATCAGTTATAGTCAGTAGCTTGTTGACAGGTACTTGTGCTTGTCTCATTGCTCGTCCCATGATTATCTCATGTGGACTGAGTCCAGTCTTCCTTTCCGAAATACTTCTGATTGTCATCAGAACCAATGGTAAAGCATCTGGCCATTTCAGTCCTGTAGCTTGACACATTTTTCCTAACCTGTTTTTTATTGTTCCATTCACTTGCTCTACTATTCCAGAAGCCTCTGGTCTGTATGCACAATGCAGTTTCTGCTTAATACTAAGGGCTTCACAAATCAGTTTAACTAATTCATTTTGGAAATGTGTTCCTCTATCTGTTTCAATTGTGACTGGAAAACCATACCTCGGAATGAATTCTCGCAGCAAAAGTTTTGCTACTGTGATACTGTCATTCCTTCTTGTTGGATATGCCTCCACCCAACGGGAAAACAAACAGACGATCACTAAAACATACCTCAATCTGCTGCAAGGTGGCATTTCTATGAAATCCATCTGCATTCTGGTAAAAGGACCCCCTTCTCGTCCTATTCTTCCTAGACTCACTACTGTCTTCCTTCCTGGATTTAACTGTTGACAAATAAGACATCTTTGACAAAGACTGTCAGCTATGGCTCTGAATTTTGGATTGTACCATGTTTGTCTAAAAAGTCTGATCATTGAATCTCTCCCAATATGGGCTTGCCCATGGTACATCCGTGCCATGTCAGAAATCATGCTATCAGGCATAACTGGTCTCTCATCCCTGTAAACCCATACATCAGTTTCTTCATGTTTCCTACATCCTGCTTTTAACCAAGTATCTTTTTCTTCATCTTCTGCAGCCTCTTGTAACTGTCTCACCTCATCCCATGTTTCAATTGAGTTAGTAAAAAGCAATGGACAAGAAATATGCTCTCTCTCGCGGCATTTGTTTAAAGAAACCACATTCTTTGCACAGTACTGTGCCATTTCGTCAGCATATTTGTTGCCAACAGTAATGTAGTCTTCCCCATTTTTATGTGCATTGCACTTCACTACAGCAATCTCTTTAGGCAGCTGTATCGCCTCAAGCAACTTCTTCACAAAATCTCCATTCCTTATGGGTGTCCCTGCAGACGTCAAGAAACCCCTTTGTGACCAAATCTGACCAAAGTCATGCACTACCCCAAAGCCGTACTGGCTGTCAGTCATAATCGTCACCCGTACATTTCTTCCCAACTTACATGCTTGAATCAGAGCTACTAATTCTGCAACTTGGGCAGACCGTACACCTTTCAGACAAGATGCTTCCAAAACAGTTGCTACTGTGCAAACTGCATATGCTGCACTTAGAACTCCATCACTCGTTCTCAAACATGAGCCATCCACAAACAGAATATAATCTGATTCTTTCAAAGGCTCATCTCGTATATCAGCTCTTGGTTTAGTACAGTATTCGAGCACATTCAGACAATCGTGATCTACTTCATCCATTTCAATCACATTCTCTTCATCTGGCAATGATGTTGAAGGATTCACATTCATACATCTGTCAATGGTCACATTATCTGCACTCAAAATTACCTTTTCATACCTAGTCAGCCGACTATGTGTCATGTATTGTGTTTTCGTTCTTGTCAAAAGAATTTCCACAGAATGGGGAACATACACTCTCAATGGATACCCCATCACTATGCCTTCACTCTGTTCCAGACTCACACAAGTAGCAGCAACTGTTTTCAAACATCCAGGCAACGCTCTTGCTACAGGGTCTAAAACAGCTGAAAAATATGCAATTGGTCTTTTCATAGTTCCATGTCTCTGCACCAAAACTGAAAATGCACATCCATCTCTTTCACTGCAAAACAGCTCAAAATCTTTCTCATAGTCCGGCATTCCCAATGCTGGAGCCTCACACAATTTCTTTTTCAGCTCTTTGAATGCTTTCATTTCTTCATCATTCATTTCAAAAGGGTCTTTAACATCCTTCTTTGTCAGTTTCTGCAATGGTTTAGCAATTAGTGAAAAACCGCTTATCCATTGTCGACAATATCCAACCATTCCCAAAAACATTCTTACCTCTCTTTGTGTCATTGGAGCTCTCATTCCTTGAATCATTTTTATTCTCTCTGTCGTTACCTTTCGTACTCCTTTCTCAATTTTATGCCCTAAATACTGGACTTCTTGTTTACAAAACTGCAATTTTGAAGGGGACACTTTATGTCCTCTTTTGCTAAATGATTCAGCAAAGCAATCGTGTCATTGACACAGGCTTCCTTTGTTTTTGATGCCACCAGTAGGTCATCAATATACTGAACCATTACTGACTTTTCTGGCATTTTTAAGTCTTCCAAAGATTTCTTTAGAATCTGATTAAAGATTGAGGGACTTTCTGTATACCCTTGAGGAATTCGGCACCATGCCAAAATACGCTCTCCAAACCTAAACGCAAATATTGGCTGGCTATCTGGATGCAATGGAATAGAGAAAAATGCATGACATAAATCAACCACAGTGTACCACTCTGCTTTGCGTGGAATCTGGTATAGAATCACGGCAGGGTTTGGTACTATTGGGCAACAAGGTACAACAATTTTGTTTACCTTTCTTAAATCCTGTACGATTCTATATGTTCCATTTGGCTTTTTCAATCCCATTATTGGCGAATTACATGGACTGCTCATGATTTCTTTTAGAATCCCTTGTTCAATCATTTTATTTATTACTGGCGTTATTCCTTCAATTATTTCTGGAGTCAATTTATACTGGGGCGTATTTGGGTAACTCGTTCCTTCTTTTACTGAAATTTTTACGGGATCTACTCCTTTCATTAATCCTACATCTTCTCCTGTCAAGTCCCACACTTCTTCTTTTACTGTCCCTTTCAACTCAATTGGGATTTTCTCTGCATCAAATACAGGAAACAAATGATTTACTTCTGGTTCTAAATTTACCATTGTCATTTTGTACAGTACATCCTCATCTGGAGTCTGAAATGCAATTCCGTCTGGAGTACAATAAATTGTGCAGTTCATCTTACACAATAAATCGCGTCCTAAAAGGTTAACGGGACTACAATCACACACCACAAATCGGTGCATTTCACTAAATGGACCAATTCTTACCTTTACTAATCTAGTAAGAGGCGTTTCAATTTGCTGATTGGAAACTCCAACCACTTGTATATGTTCACCTGAGAGAGGAAGATTTGGAATTTCCACTGACCTAACAGTAGAACGGGTAGCTCCAGTATCAACAAGGAATGTTATATTTGCACCATTCACTTCTCCATCCACAAATGGACCTGACTGGTCTACCTCTAGAGTTGCGCCAAGCACGCACTCTTCCCTCTCTTTCAGACACCGTCATGAGCTTTCATACGACTCATCCTCACTCTGTCGTAACCAATATTGTGAGATTTCAGCTGCACGTGACAACTGTTTTACCTGTTCTCCTCCGTAGAATCCTGTTTCTGCACTGTACTTCTGTTGATTAGCACTCTTGGGAAGTGGTGGTTGTGGCACCTGACCTTGTTGAGTAACTACCTCACTCTGCACCTGTGAATTTAATGTTTGATTTTCTACATTAGGTTTAGGAGGAAATTTACACTCGTTTCTCCAATGCCCTAGCTTTCCGCAATTGTGGCATGGCCACTTTTTCTTCGCCTCATCTATGCTCATTTGTCCTTTTCCTTTACCTATATTAGGTCGGGATTTAAACTGTCCTGTTTCACTGCTAGTATTATTCAATTGAGCTTCTTGCTTCTCTGCAACTTTCACCTGTGCCCACATGGCTTTTTCTTTCAATTTATGCTGTTTACTCTCAATTTCATCACTGCAATACTTAGCATATCTCAAAACATCATCCACTGTACTATTCTGCCACCCTATCAAATGCTGCTTAATCCTTTCACTTATCTCCGGTGTTAATCCATACACAAACCTATATACAAAATGACTCATGTCCTTCTCACTTAGCGTCTCATAACCACTATACTGTTTGAAAACCAACAGCAATCTCTCATAGTACGCATGCACTGATTCTTTACTTTCCTGTGTTGTTCTGTCTATTTTCACCCAATCTGTTTCTTTTGGTGGAATTTTATTCTTCAAAAAGGGGTAACTACCTGATCATATTTCCGCATCACTTCTGGACCTGGCGCTCCTGTTTTAGCATCCCTTGGATATTCCACAGTTGGCCAATCAATTGTAATCTTACATTCCGTCCATAAATCAGCAGGCACTACTATGTCAAACAATCCATCTAGATCTATCCACAGCACTTTTGACACCTTAACAAATCTCTCCACTTGTCTGTACCATTCTACTGGTTTCTCTCTCAATTTTGGGAAGTCATTTGTAAATGACAGTATATCCTGTCTGGTCCACGGAACATGCACATAACTACCACCTGGTGTTTCTCTCATTGGGTACTCTCTGGTAACTGGTTCCTTATCTGTCATTGCAAAAGCCAAAGATGCTTTATCTGTTGTTTTCTCATTCCTCTTTGTCCATCTGTTTCTCCATCTATCCACATCACCCCACTTTCTCAATAAAACAATCAGTTCTTTTATCTGTGTCAGTCTTCCTGATGTGTTCAAATTTTCTATGTCCTTCTCACAAAAATCTACTCTGTACGGTTTCTGCAACGTCCTCACTTTCACAAATTCCACTCCTAGTTCACCTGCAATCTCTTCCAGTTTGTCATGTAAATTTCTAGCTCTCCATGTAAGACTCTTACACAAAAACATAATCTCATCATCCTGATAATTCTTTAGTTTTTCCGTTCCAATTGTTCCCAAAATCAACTCTTCCATGTCTATTTTTAACCTAATTACATCTAATGGTTTTTCTTCTGGTTCTTTTGCTTTTAGTGCTTTCATCCATTCATTTAGCTCTTCTGGAGTCGGACCTACAGGTGTACTATTTAATTCAATCCAATCACTGGTTCTTTCTGGTGTTCCTGATGCGGACTCTGTCACCATAGGCATTCTTCTAACCTCACTCTCATTTATCGTCAAATTTGTAGGTGGACTTGGTCTACACGTACTAGCCGAATTGTGTGCACCTTCCTTATTCAGTTCCATCCCTTCTCTTTTTCTTTGTACATGTGAATTCATGGGAATCACCAAAGAATGTTCATTTATTTTCTGATTTTCAAAAATTGGCATTACTGGACCTATCGTTACTGGTACAGTTACAGCTTCCATATTCATTGTCAATTCTCTTATTTTCTCTGTCAATTCTTTTGTCGTTTTTGCTAGTTCAGTTGCATTGTCACTTTCTGTCTCATCATTTTGTGAAATTTTAAATGTTTCTTGTGACCTATTTATTTCATTTCTTCGTTCGGGTTTTTTATTCCTCTCAGTTTCTATTTGTGGTGCATTAGGTGTCACCACTACAGAAGTCTGTTGGTATGGGGGTGGATTTCTGTTTAAAATATCTTCCAGCAATTCGTCATCCGTTTCACTACCACCATACACATACTTTTCTACCACTACATGTTTCTTTTTCTCAGTACACTTTCTCTTTGCTTCTTCCTCAACCGCAAAAGCTGGAAACAAACCTCCTGCCATGTTAGCGTATCTCCAACGCTTTACTCTGTCCTCATGATTTATTCCCCACAACCTTACTGGTATAAACTCATGATTCTTCAATCCTCTGGATCTCTCTCGCTCATTCATCTCATCTTCCCATTCCGCTAAAGCTTCAAACTGTGTCGGTCTAGGTCTAGGTTCTAACATTACCATCTTTTCTCTCAAGTTCCGTAATACAGCAACATTAAATGAACCATTTTCAGGAAAAGGCAATGCTCCATCGTTCTTGGTGTATTTTGTCCAATTTTCTAACCAAATGCATGTATGATATCCATATTTCAGCATCATATGTGAAGCTGGTGACTTCGGCGGAGGAATAATTTGTCCCTCTCTTGTCACTACCTTTTTATCCTTCTTAAAGAAGTTCTTAACTTTCGACAACCAAGACGTTTTCTCTTTTCCATACTCATAGTACGACATGATTCACAACCTTTCTCTCCTACAACAATCTGCAATTCAATACTGTTCCCTATGCGTTATTTCAACCAATGCTAGCGCGACTCACACCAACGCTCCAATCACAACGATTTCTGTCTACGGCGCACTGTCCAATCCCAGCGCGGCTTTTGTCTACGTCACTTCGGTTCTCATGTGACTAGCGCACTGTCCAATCCCAGCGCGGCTTCTGTCTACGTCACTTCTGCTCTTGACCCCTCCTTTACAAAATTTATCTGCAATTTCTTTTTCAACAATTCTTGTTAGTTACAACATTTTATCCACATTTCCATTGTCTGATTCGCTAAACCGAAAAGATAGCTTCAACCATTCACACAAGAATTCTGTATTTTCCAGTAGGCAGCGCTTACCTCTACCCTACCACAGAACTTTCAGTTACGTCGATAAAGTAGCACTTCCCTCTACCTTACCCTTCTCTGAGGATAAAACACATGTGGAGACATGTGGAGACTATACTGCTCCTGAGAATTAAGGCCAGAGTTTCACAAGAAAACCGATCACTATTTCACTTACACACCTTTTATACGCAAAATGTCCCTAAATAACACAACCTGTGTTATTACCAAAAATGAACTCAGACAGTGTAAAATTCCATGCGACTTCGCTTGCCACACGTGTTCCACTTCCTACTTCCCGGAAGCGTGAAAACTTACATATAACATAACGCAACTCAACAAAAAGTGTTAGACATAAACTTATCAATAATCTATAATCAACAATCAATAATCACCAAACTAATCTATAGTAACCATAACTCTGCTACCAAGAAATCTGATCCAGCGCTTACAATAAAAATATTTTCTCCTACTATGTTTTTGGGTCATCCAGGTGCAATTATTTCTCTAAAAAACACACATTATATCCATAATACGGTGGGGCCCATAACACCGCCTATACATTCACTTACTCATTTATTTCCCTGGATTTTCCTCCGACATGAAACCTAGGAGAAAACGACTTGCTGGAAGGAGACGGGATACCTCTTTTATAAAGACACAATATTTCTCATTTGCTTTTAAGGTATTCCGCTCATTGGTCGATGGACCAACTAGTAAGAATCAGTTGATGGTGATTAAGACCAGCTCAATCACAATGAACTCTTTTACCTAAAACATTATTACTCATTATGCTAAAGAAAAGTCACTGAGTCATTTGTTTAAAGAATAGTAAAGTTTATATAAAGTTTTGAATGCAGGAAATTCGAGATTAATTTATTATTCAGATCATTGCGTTTATCATCAATATAAGAATAGTTGTAAATTGCATGACACTTTTATTAGATCGAAAATGAAGTTATCATACTAAAGACCCTATAGATCAACCTATCTATCTCTCGGGGAAATCCTAAGAATTCTAATATAAATCTTTTTAAAAGCTAGTTCTCCTAAAGCGGCATTTCATACTCAACTGGAAAAGGAAAATAACAGCAGCAGCATCAGCTCGTCAGCATCAGCAACCGCAAACTCTCCCATCTACAGCATCTAACTTCTTCAGCATCTCCCACAGCATCCCGCAGCATTCTAACCCCCTCCCACTAAGAGTAGGTCTTCTTATACCCTAATTCTAGCTTACAGCATAAAATGTTTCTTCTTACATGGCGCGATTCATTCTCATTGGTCCAAAACTCAGGTCCCTATACATTCTAATCA
Organism: Calotriton arnoldi; assembly: GCA_963921515.1. NCBI lineage: Eukaryota > Metazoa > Chordata > Amphibia > Caudata > Salamandridae > Calotriton > Calotriton arnoldi. The sequence continues at coordinate 80,422 of CAWUFW010021108.1, read as the reverse complement.
AACTTCCTGGTCTTAACTAGTTCCGTGAGGAATGTCCATGCAAGCATCGTTTCCCACAGTTCATGCACTTGCTCATCCGTTTCGATCAGTCCAAATTGTTTCTTTTTCTGCAACAAATTGTATAATAGAGTTCTTTCTATTGATTCAACCAGGCTTCTCACGCTTCTTGCTGATCATCTTGGCACACATCTGCTCAGAAGGGTCACAGCAGCCTTGACCATACTTTCATCCTAGCCTCTCGGCCTCAGCACGTGATCATCCCTTTGCAACAGCCTCTCTCCTCTATCACATGGTCGCATCCGCTCCTGCGCACTCTAGTAACTCGCGGCCATTTTATATTGCTGCTCGACAGGCCTAAGCGCACTATTTCTAAAGAAAACAAAATGTTATTAAACCAATGAAATATAAACCCTTTTGTTTCCCTCCCGTTTTTCTACGTACCCCAATTAGGTATTACCTAGCAGAAGCAACATATAAAGCTGTCCCTTACTTACCATCGCTTTATTTTGCAACCACACGTTTTATTCAAAGCCCAAATCATGCATTTTATTATTATTTTAGTACGCAAAATATTATGTTATATTAGAAACGTAAACAATTATTAGTTCATTACTTTGCACATTAAACTGCGTGTTATCCTTTTCCCAAACATACATTGTTGGTTATTTACTTGAACAAACATGTTTATTATTATTATACGAAAATATTAGGAGGTTAAATTTTTTATATTTACCCTGCTCCATCAATACCTTTCACAACACTTTCCTCAAATATATCTATCAAGTAGGGGGTGATAGTTGATGCATTAGTTTTAAATAGCTCCACAGGAAGACCACTCGGTCCCAATGCTTTTCCTGATTGTAATGCACCAATTGCCTTGGTCAACTCTTCTTTGGTCAGGTCTAGATCTAGCTCCTCCACCTCTGTGTCATCCAACACAGGGAGTTTAAGGGTAGCCAACAACTCCCTCGCCTCTTCCCCGGTAGACGTACATGAGGGCTCGTATATCAATTTAAAGTGTTCTGCAAAGGCGTCTGCTATACTGTTCCTGTCTTTAAGTCGGTCCCCCCCTCCGTCACAATCTCAAACACCCACCTGGAGGCCTGCTCACGCTTGTCCAGCCATGCCAGCAGCTTGCTCGCTTTGTCCCCTATCTCATATACCCGACATTGTGTGGCCCGGTAATGAGCCTTAGCCGCCTCTTCGGCAATATCCTATATTCTTTCTGTTTTACGAGCAATCTGTGTTTGAGTTCGGGGGATGCCGAATTCACTTGTTCGCCTTCTAGTTGGGATATTTCTTCTTCTAATTTAAGTAGCTGTTTTCGCTTTTTTTTTTATATCCAGCAACCATTGATACTCCCTGCCCCCTGACAACTGTTTTATACGCCTCCCATAATGTGGAGGCTGAAGCAACCAACCCCTTATTTTCTTTAAAATAATTTTCTGTCGTTCAATAAGCCCCTCCCGTATCGTCGGTAATCGTAAGTACCAGGGGTTGAGTGTCATCTCGTTTCTTTTGGCAGAGGGGTTACCTCCATATGTAACTACAACTGGAGAATGGTCGGAGATACCTCTGGGTAGGTGCGCCACATCTCCGAACATAGAGAGCTGTTCTGCTCTGCCGAATACATAATCTATTCTTGACAAATTCCCATGTACCCCCGAGTGGAAGGTATATTGGAGGGATGACGGATTGTACACTCTCCAAACATCTAGCAAGCCAATTGCTTTTAAAAAGTCTCCCAACGCTCTCCCAGCCGGCTCACCTTGTTTTGGTGGCCACCTAGCCAAGTCCCCATTCAAGGCAGCGTTACAATCCCCCCCAATTAGCAACTCCCCCTCAGGCAAGTTAAGCAGATGCGTTCCCAGATCAGCCAGGGTTGGGGAGTGGAGTCGGGGTGGAACGTAAAGAGATGTAATATTGAGTAATCTGCCCTACCATGTGCCCGAGAGGGTCACAAATCTTCCCATCGTGTCATGTGTCACGGATTGAACGTGGAAGGGGAAGGAATTACGAAGTAGAATCCCCACCCCTCTCGATCCCCTGGTGTATCCTGCGTGTGCCACCAGCTTATACCCCCATCTGTTCAGAGCGCCGTAAGAGGTACCTTGTATGTGGGTTTCCTGCAGTAACATCACGTCAGGGGCTTGTCTCTTTAAATACTGCAGAACAATTCCCCTCTTTATTCTATCTCCCAACCCATTAACATTCCACAAAAGTATTTTAATGCGGCCCAGTCGTGGAGTCTGTCCCTGGTTTTGGGTCATTTGTGAAGTGTACAAAACGCTGTGGGTCCCAGAAAGAGCGCACATCTGGGCCCTCCCTGTCCCTCACTCCGTGTGTAAACATCAGCAAAGAGGTCGAATATCCGGTCTGGCCCAATGTTGGTTGTTCTACTGTTGAATAATGTAGTCCCCATGCACTGTCAATAATCATTACTCTACACCATATTAAACATTGAACAATACCACAACAATCCCTTAGGGATCTACCCAAACCCACCCCCCTCCCTGCCTCCCTGCAACGTGGACTCCAAACTGCCCACCCCCCAACTTTGCAGAGCGCCTGTGTGCCCAACCCCATCAAACCTTGCATAGGGGAACGTGGCCCAGTCAACCCCAAGCCAAAAATCCTGTTTTACCCCAGTTCAATGTCATTGACGCCCTTATGTTTGTGTCTGCATCAAGACTAGTAACACTCAGCATGCCTCTCATGATTTACTTCGGCAATCAGCTTCACGTAAATAACAACGAGTCCAAGAGTCCAACAGTTCCACCTTTTACCCTCCCCACAAACAATCAAGTTACTTAGCAGTTTACGACTTCTCCGGTGGATCCCGAGTAGTCTCTTTCCGCTCCCGGCAATGCACTCGAGGATCAGCAACCTTCTGGGGACCCTCTTCTCTGTCTGCTGACTTTATTTGACATTTGTCTTACCGAGGGCCGTCCCTGAGTTTGCGGGCGTCTTGCCGGCTTTCTTGCCCCTGCGCCCGCCGTTGTGAGTTATTCTTCTGAGTTCCAGGGGTTTGCCACTCCTCCAACCAGTCCCATGTTTCCTCTGGGGTCAAAAAGAACCAAACTTTCCCATCCGCCATTACTCGCAGTTTTGCAGGAAAGAGCATTGCATATTTAATGGTTTTTCACGAAGCGCCCTTTTCACCTCCAAGAAGGATCTTCTCATTTTCTAGACCTTGATCGTAAAGTCCGTAAAGAATGTGATCGTGGAGTTATCAAGCCTCGTTGGAGGGGCCGTTCGCACGGTTTGTAGAATTATGTCTCTATCCCTGTAGTTGAATATTCTGGCTAGAATAGGACGTGGGGGTGCGCCGGGCTTTGGGGGCCCCGCTGGCCCTCTATGGGCACGTTCTACAGAGAAGTATTGGGAGAGAGAGCGAGGTTGGAGGTGATTTTGTATCAGGTCTTCCACAAATAGATCTGTGGCTCGGCCCTCCGCCCGTTCCGGAACTCCTAAGATTCGAATGTTGTTCCTGCGCGCCCTTCCCTCATAATCTTCAAGCTTGGCTTCCTGGTCCGTTGTCGCCACTTGGAGTTTTTTAACCGTCCGTTCTACCTATTTAGTGGAGGATTGGAGCTCAGCGACAGAGTCTTCAACTACCTTCATCCTCTCCCCCAACGTGCGTAGGTCTGCGTGCATTAGAGCAACTTCCGTTGTGACCGAATCGATTTTCTGTTCCGGAGTTGTACGGACCCAATGTATAGCCTCCATAATGTCGTGGAGGGTAGGGGCACCCTCATCCGACTGTTTCCTCGTTCCTTGTGTTTCGTTTTTCTCATCCATGGTTTCTGATTTCGAAAGTGCATATTTGTCCAGCTTGGTCTGGTGTATTTGTTTGGATCCCTTTATTGTTGCCATGGCATAGTCCTCCCAGTTGGGCCTCACTTCCACCCTCGTCAGACCTCCCGTCACCAGGGCCGGTGTGAGTAGTGGCTGTTGAAAGTGTTACAATAGTGCCCACCAAGCAGGGAAGGGGCAATATGTATAGTGACCACCGATATATCTTTTTCCGATCAGCCGCAGTGTTGTTCCTCCCCTCGCACCCCAGATTGTGCCCTGGGCACGGGGGGACGTCAGTCTTATTTTTGAACTTGGCACAACAAGTAGTTAAAGCAACCTGTGCTGCCCCACCAGTCACCTTCTATCGATGCAGCCAAACTGTTAATGCTCCTTGATATATCACAGTCTATCATAAAACATTGTTGTGATCAGCGCCATTGTCCGAGTTCTCCCGTTTTGTGTGCCCGCCACACGGCTGCTGAATTCCGGCCCAATACGGCGACCTAGCCTCACTCTTCCCTGTTGCCGGCTGACAGCACCTTACTGTATCAGGGGGGGAAGGCGAGGAGGGAGAGGAGAGGAAGGTTGCATTACTCAGGATTCCGCTGCCCCAGCCGTCGATCTTACAGGAGCTGTGGAGCGCATCAGTGTATCAAACCCAGCTCCAGGGGCCCTCCGAGCTTCCTTCAGCAATGGCGTCCACCTCCCCGTGACGCAGTCGAGTTCCGTACCTTGTTGGAGCGTGCCCCCTTTAAATTCTGGACATCTAGCAGGCTACTCCGGGAGAGGCCAGGGGAAGCCGCATGTAGGACGTCGTTGTTGTTTGTCGTCCGTCCCGACCTCTCTGCTTCCCTCGTGGTCTGCCGTAATTAGAATTCACGTGATACCCCGGCTCAGCAGGCCTCCGGCGCCGGCCCCAGCTCCTAGGCTATTTCGCCGCTCAGAGGGGTCGCAGGAGCACTGTTTCGTGACCGAGTCTGTCGGAGGTACTGGGAATCACAGGAACATTGTTATTTTTTGGCTTGCGCGGATATATTTGACGGATTTAAGGGGTTTTTGATTGTGGGTTGCGGAGCTCTACTCCAACGCGGCCATCTCGGTTGCCAGCCTGCCACGCCCCCATAATCACAATACTCTTAAATATTTTCACATACCACAAAAGGCTCAATAATGTCCATGGCCAACTTGTTCTAAGCTTTATTGGGAACAGCAATTGCCTCAACAGGACTAGGAACAGTAGGTTGATACTTGTATCTTTTGGCACAAGACATGCAATCACGCACAAAATACTCAATACTTTTGTCCAAACCAGACACCAAAAATGTTCCCTGATCCTTCTTTTCATAGCACACATCCCTATGTGCCACTTGTGAGCGAGAGACAATACTTCGTTTTTTATCCAAAGAGAGACAAAAAAGCACATCTGAAGGAAAAAGGAGATTATTAATAATGGACATTTCTTCAAACACATGCTTGTACTTGTTATCTGACCCCTCACACAGCTTCCAGCGAGTCCTTCTTGAAGAATATCACCCCTAACCTCCACCAAATCCTTATCCTGATTAAATGCAGTCAACTTTTCATCCTGTGACATGGCACCCTCTGTATGATATGCCACTGTGCTCACAGACACTAATTAATCTAAAGTACAGTCTTCCCCAACCTGTTGGGGTCGGTCCCCAGGAAGACGAAAAAGACAATCAGCCAGCAAATATTTGGCTCCAGGAACATATTCCACTCTATAATTTTACCCAAGTAATCTATATTGCCACCTGGCAATCCTCAGAGTGGCCCTGCATCCTCCTTTAGTGGTAAAAACATTTATAAGAGGTTTACGATCTATCCGAACAGTGAAACATGTGCCCCATAAGTACGTCTTGAAGTGAGAGATGCCAAACCAAAAAGCCAGAACTTCTCGTTCCACTACAGAATAAGATGATTCAGCTCCAATCAGACTCCTGGAAGAAAGAGCAACAACTTCCTCTCTTCCATTACGCTTCTAAAATAACACTACCCTCAAACCTCTCTGACTGGCATCCGTCATGACAATTCTCTCATCATGGGTATCAAAAGGTTTTTTCACCAAGTCAAATTCCAGACTACAGGTGTCACTCCATAAAAATCTCTCATTTTTTTCAGAAGTCTTCTCATATTAAAAGGTTTTTTCTGCACACCTAAAAAAAATACCTGGTGTAAGCTTCTAACATCCTCATAAAGGATCTTAGTTGGTCTTTGTTCTGCAGAGGAAAAAAATCTTCAATGGCCTTAACAAGACTACATTTGGGCCCGCCACCAATGGCTGACAATTTGCATCCCAGATAATCAGTACTTGAAGTACCAAGCTTGCATTTTTCAACACTTAGCATGACTCCCTTTGCCCTCAAAATATACCGCATATGATGCACAGTGCATAAAAGGGTCCTTTTTAAAAATTCTCTTATTCACTTTCAGAGTCTATAGATCGATGGGGCCAAAATATCTAATTTCCAGATTCACCCACTACAGTATCAAATGGACTCTGAGGTCATCTCATGCCAATCTTCTGAAGCCACCTACTTTCAGACTCAAAACTTGAACAGGTAAATCCTTTGCTGCTCTGGGCACTAAGGCTTTGAATCAACTTCCCAGTCACTTGAGATTCATTGAATCGGAAACCACTTTTAGATAGCAGTTGAAGACTTGGCTTTTTGCTCTCCCCGATTCTCAGTGTTACTCGGTCATTCTCTGATTTAGTTCCTTTCTTGTCACTTCTGTGTTATGAAGTCATTCTTGTTGCCACTCAGCATCAGGTTGCTCATTTGGGAGTGGCAGTGCACTTTACAAGCACAATATTCATTTATTCATCATGTTGCTGTTAATTACACCCATGAATCAACACATCATCCTGGAAGGCAGTAACCCCTTCAATATTTTTGAACATACTCTCAAAGACCCTCTGAAACACAGATGAGGCTTAAGCTAAGCCAAAAGGCATACACTTAAAACGATGAGCCCTATCAGGTGTGATCAAAGATGTTAGATGTCGTTATTCATAATGTAGATTCATTTGGTGATAAGCCGAGGAAATGTCCAATAGAATGAAAATCTTTCCCTCTTTCAAAGTGGTCAAACTTTCCGTAATATGGGAAAGGGGACACCTGCCTATCCAAATTTGTGAATTTAAATCACGCAAATCCACACACATGCACAAAGAGCCATTGGCTTTGCAGGCTAAAACAATTTGGGCAAACCAATAAGAACTCTCTATTAGTTTTATAACCTCCTGCTCACACAGTTTGTCGTGTTCATTTGTGAGCTCAGTTCTGAAAGCTATTAGCACCCTGCGAAGTTTGTACACAACTGGTTGAGCATTGTCCATCAAACGATTCTTGTGCACAAAGCTTTTAAAAAGACACAGTTTCTCTTGAAGCATTTCAGGATATGCAGGTAGGATCCTTCTAGCATGGTTACCTCCACTTTTTGCTGGTGTCAGTATGATTTTTTGACTAGTCTGAATGGGATCCTGCTAATCAGGACCCCAGTCACTGTGCTTCCTCCCTAAATTGACCATGGTAAGTACTGTTGTACACCCACAATTGGCTACTGGTGTACCCTTGTAAGACCCTAGTATATGGTACTAAGGTACCCAGGGCATAGGTACACCAGGGGTCTCCCATGGGCTTCAGCATGTATTTGTGCCACCCATGAGAGACCACTCAAACTGTGACTACAGGCCTGCCATTGCAGCCTGTGTGAGTTGGTGCTGGCACCCCTCACAACAGATATAGGTTTTCTCATATCTGAGGTCACTGCACTTAAAACATATAAGTCACCCCTCTGGCGGGCCTTTCAGTCCTGATGGCAGGGTTTTGATTATAAGTGTGAGTGTGTCCCTGTATGAGCAGGACACCCCTCCAATCCCTGGAGTCAATTCTGCGGTCAGCCATTTTAATATATATAGGGGACATCAGTCATTATGAGATGTCTAACTATATAGTGGCTGCACCGAACCCGGTCATGATGTATGGTATCAAACATGTTGGAATCATACCCCAACACCGCTTCCAGTGTTGGGGGGGCTCCCTTAGGGTACCCCCCTGTACTCCTAGTTACAGCCTTTCAGGGTCTGACAGCAAGCAGTGCTACTGCCGGCCACAGACACGATTCTGACCTCCTGCTGCTGAGACAAGCTTGAGCAGGGGAAGGTAGAACAATAGGTTTCCTGTTGCAGGGAGGTGTGACCACCTCCCAGACAGGACTTAGTGTATTGGGCTGGGGTGGGAGCACTTGCCAGTGCCACCAGACTGCTTTGAAGGGCACATTTGGTGCCCTCCTTGCATACTCCAGTTGGAACCAGTTATGGGAGTCCTTGGCTCCCGCTGTGGTGCGAAACTGGACAAAGGACATCCCTTCTTCTGGAGGGACCCCTGAGTTGTTCCAACCCTTTCCCCAGGGTACTTAAGGGCAAACTTGTGGGTGGCTCTTTATATTTGTCGTGAGACAAGACTCAAGCCTGAAACCACATAACACTTTTACCGTCTGTACACTTAGACTTCGCTGGACTTCCCCTGGAACAGAGATTGCATCAAGGAAGACTGCTGCTCCTGGTCTCACTGTTCTGCAAGTCTTCTTCATCGTCTGTGTCTGTGCTTCTACCAAGATCTTCAACAGACCTGTGGGCATCAAGGCCACCCAAAGTAATCTCTGTTGGAGTGAAGGAGTCACTCCCCTGCATCTGCAGGCACCGCCACAAATCTGACCGATCTGATGCTCCTGATGTGCCATGGACTTGTGGTGATTCTGCAACTCTCTAAAGGCCTGACCTGTCCTCTCTGTAATTTTGAGGCCAGTATCCCTCCTCGGAACCACTGGAACCAAACCCCTGTGCACTGCGTCGACTTGCCATTGCCAAGGCTTGTTGGCTCTACACTCCAGAGATCTTCAGGCTACAAGAAGCTCCAACCTCCAGCATCTCTTCCTGCCAAGTACAGCATCTTCAGGCCTGGCTTACTGTTCCTACCTACATTGGTTTTAAATCCGCGGTTAACAAAGCGATAAAACAGCACTCATTGTTACTAGACAAAACAGCTCTAGCAAAAAAATCCCACGCCTGGACCGTGATACAGTCATACCAAAGGCTGCAACCCCAACCTTATTTGCTTGATCATTTCCCTCACCAGAGAAAGCACTTTCTTACGTTACTACGGCTTGGGTCATATCCATCTAAGGACCTAACCCGAAATGGAAACACTTATGGCAATCAAAGGAATGCCGCCTATGCGGGGTAGGGGATGAGTCCCTACAGCATTTAATATGCATCTGCCCTGCCCTAGCAGAAACACGTAAAACGGTCCTTCGGGAGGTGCTTAGGAAGGAACAAGTGAGAACTTGTAGAGCAGCAGTGATTCAATGCCTCGGAGGCTCATCAATCCCACTGTCCTGCAGTGCCATAAACTTTTTGAAAAATGCGGCAAAAGAACTGGACAAAATAGAAGCTTCTAATCAACTTAAGTAATTTCAGATCATTCAGCCCCGAAACCCTTCTATTGCACTGCTTGCACGTTTTAAAAAAAAACTTTTTTTAACCATTGTTTTTTGCATTTTGAAAAAATGTTTCATGTCTTTTCTTGATTTTTTTTAAATTTAAAAATTGTGTACTCTTTATGCATGTTTTATCTATGGTGGTTATTCCACCCTTTTATGATTTTTTAACGAAATCAAATAAAAGTATATTTGACTTGACTACAGCATCTTCACTGCATCCTCTACACACAGGCCTTCCTTTTTGGTGAGCTGCTTGAGGTCCTCTTGCGACTCCTGTGCCTTTGGCCTGTGGATCCTCTTGAGGGTCTTCTCCTGCTTCAGTGGGCTCCCCTGCTTGCTCGGGACGTGCTCTGACTCTCCTGCTTGTGGTGAGTTCCTTGGACCTTGTTGGTCCCAACGTTGCTCCTTCTTTGCTTTCTACTCCTGTTGCAGCTACCAAGGCGTATTGGTGCTCCCGCCTGACACCGACCCCCTGGTTCTCGACTTCCAACGTAGGACAGCTCGTGCATGGCTCCTGGTCTTCTTCAGCATCATCTGGTCCTCACAGCTACAGCGACAAGGTCACCGTCAACTCTTCTGAACTGTCCGTCATTGGTGGGCATTGCTCTTCCGTGCCTCCTAGTCACCTCTGAGTGGCATAGACACTTTCCTCTCTGCTTACAGGTTCTTCATTTCAAGAATCCAACCCTGGATTCCACCGGACTCTTGCACATTCTTCTCCAGCGGCATCTTTCATGAAGTCCTCCATTGTGTCTACGGCAGTCTACGGAGGTTTTCGACGTAACTACGCACCTATGCATCCTTCTTCCCTTGTGTAGGTATCCTGGTTCCTCGGGTATACACAGGTGGGGTGACTCTCCAACTTTCTGTCTTCCACAGGGTTTCTTCAGGGTCCACTGGGAAGGGACCTTTTTCTTTAAAACTGCAACCACAACTTTTTCCGTTGACTTCTATTGGACACGCAGCTGTGATTTCACTATGCATGTAGCCTCCGTGGAGTTCCTGGGTACTTACCATGGGTGGTTCCTTGTGTCCCCAGCTCCTCTGAGTCTCCTGGTCCAAGTCCCGACTTCGGTTACAGTTCGCATTCCATTTTCTTAATATATGGTTTGGTCTCCCCCTGGACACCACTGTATTTTGTGCTTACTTACCTATTGCAATTGAAGTATTATTGTGTATTTGTGTTGATATATGCCGGCAGGTTGCATGATTAAATCACTACCTCGTAAATCACGAGTGCCTAAACCACGAAGGCTAAACAACGACCCAATCCAAACCATTAAGTAAAGAGCCACGACTTACTGAACCACAAACTCCCCCTAAAAACTAACACGAACCCCCCCACCCTTTAAAAACGAACTCGATCCCCTCCCACCCCCTTAAAACTAACACGAACGCCCCCCACCCCCTTAAAACTAACTCGATCACTCCCACCCCCTAAAAACTAACTCGATCCCCTCCCACCCCCTTAAAACTAACACGAACCCCTAACTCCCTTAAAACTAACCCGAACCCCCCACCCCCTAAAAACGAACTCGATCCCCTCCCACCCCCTTAAAACTAACACAAACCCCCCACTCCCTTAAAACTAACTCAATAACTCCCACCCCCTGAAAACGAACTCGATCCCCTCCCACCCCCTTAAAACTAACACGACCCCCCACTCCCTTAAAACTAACCCGAACCCCTCTACCCCCTTAAAACTAACCCAAACCCCCCTTAAAACTAACCCGAACCCCTCTTACCGGTTCCTGTCCAACGCTCCTCTGAACTCCGCCCTGCACGAACACTAGACTGTCTTAGCCTGAACCACCCACATGCATGGTTCAGGCTAACTCGTTGTTCGTGCAAGTCGTTGTTCAGCTTGCGTGACTCCGGAACTCATTGTTCCGGAGTCGGTCTTGAGGATGTTTCCTGCCTGGTAGGAGATATACCAATGTGTTAGTGAGGGTTTTGTAATAAATAGACATATATAAATACAGTGTGGTTCTTTTTCATTTAACCTACACTACATGATAAGAACTGGTACAACAAGCTGCTTAACACTCCTTCAAGATAAGCCTGAAGGCTGCTCTCCTCAGCTACCACTTAGAGAGCTTTCTATGGTTGTGTAGGACCACTAAAATCACCAAAAGGGTTGTCTGGATTAGTGCAAGGTGCTTCACTTAAATAAGTGTGCACCATATACTAAGCCAGCCTCCTACAGTAACCCATACATCACAGTTGACATAACAGACCATACACTACTCCTTTCTCAACACAATTTGCCCAAGATTGTTAAAGTCTAATAATATTCCAAGATTTCTTTGATCGAGCCAACCCAATAAACAGAAATCATCCTTGGCCACATACACCATGCCACTCGTCAAACTATCCTTGAATTTGAGGCTAGCATCAAATTCTCCAACCACTTCAATAGGTTTGCCCCACATCCTATAGGATGAAATAACGGGTTTCTGAGAGAAGACCACTTAAATGATTCTTCCCTATTTGTATCACTAATTAGACTGAATGGCTGTGAGAAATTGGGTTGTTGGTTGACTGGGGTGTTAACCCTGGTCAAGCAACAGCCACAATCACCATCAGGGTGACCAACAATAGTCAATAAATTAACCTATGCTTAACCCTATAGTAGCCTTGCAAAAATGCAGTCAGGCTTAACTTTGAGGTAATGTGTAAAGTACTTAGCACACACAAACAGAAATAAAGTGAAAACACAACACAAGAAAAATCCCACACCAATTTAGAAAAATAGAGTACATTATAACAACAAAAATCCAATCAGTAGAACTGGAGTTAGGAATTTTTTAGTTGTGCGAGACTGGGTCAAAGTAGAAAGAAATGGCTAACCGTGATGGAGCATGGCTCACCTACATGCAGTGAACTGGGCCCTGTCGGCTCTTATATTCGGACTTAGAAGAAATTAAAAGAACAACATTTATGAGACTGTAAAGTTAAGCAGGGCACAGCTGCAGGTGGTGTCCGAGGAGGAGGCCGCAGCTTCAGCAAGACAGTGGACGAAGTTGCGGTGAATATTTCTTCATTCAGACTTAGTCTCTTTTTTGGAAATCAAAAATCTACAGTGGGAAGAATCTGGAGGGTGTACCCGATGAGAATTTCACAAGGCTGGATACCCCATTGGTGAAGGACCGCTGAACAGGATTTGCTGCTGCAGAGACTAACGTAGCGGGAGGGACCACTATTATGTCAGGCCGACCAGCAATGCAGAATGGGTGGGATGTCGGTCCCAGTCTCTTCTCAGTCCTCTGAGCAGATTTTAGCCAAAAATGTCAAAGTCCTAAGTTTTGGATTTTGGATATCTGGGCACCTTTGGAACCACCACCAAGGGCCCAGGACTGGGGGTGGGGGGGCACCACTTGGGGGGGTAGGACTCACTCAGTCTGGGACAAGGTGTGGGTTCAAGATGGTTGGAGCATTTTCTGGCCCTGAGGCTCTGATCAGGAGGCCAATCAACTAGCCCATGGAGTCACTCTGGTAATCTTGCGTTCAAGTGATGAGACAGGGCTCAAGCAGGCAACAGGGCAGGCCTATGAGGGTTCAAGGCAGGCTCCAGGCAGCAAAGCAGTCTTTCCAGGTACAGCAAAGCAGTCTTGTGGAGTACACAGCAGGCCACAGCAGCAGGCTGTCCTCTGGGAGTCCTTCTGCGTGTCCAGAAAGGGAACTGAAGAGTTGGTCTGAGGATCTTATTAGGGTTTGCCTGCACAGTGCTTGTGCTGTGCTTGTGAAATCTACTGTATTAAATATATCTTAAAAGGGACTTACATCCTGCCTTCTCTTCTTATTGGTCATTGCTCTTGTCACTTCATTTTTTCTTGTTTCTATTAGTTGTTGGTGTTCTATTTCCTGTTCTTCCATGTGTGTTTCTCTTATCAGTTTGTTTCCCATTGGCAAAGTACTGTATTCATCCGCTTTGGTGGAACTTCTTTCAAGCGTCTTACGCAAGGATCAGGGAAACAAAAGAAAACAAGAGCTACACCCTCACTTTAAAGTTACAGCGCTTCCTGAGTGCCTTGGACTCAGCATGCTGTTATTATATTGGTGTAGATCCTTGACTGTGCTTTTATTTCTTCTCCGTGCTCCAGATGAAAAACGCACTACCTAGTGCCCCTGGGGCACAAGCAGGGACTCACTTGAGTGCATTCGGCATCGCGGGCTCTCCACTGTCCCTCCAGGGCACAAGCAAGCATCCACTTCAGTACTTGTTTGTTTTATTTCCGCGAATGAGGTGCAAAGCACACTTCCTGAAGGGTGACACATTGCTGAGTAGGAGTGCTTGGGTGGAAGAGTTCATGTCTCCAGGGCACAAGCAAGCATCCACTTCAGTACTTGTTTGTTTTATTTCCGCGAATGAGGTGCAAAGCACACTTCCTGAAGGGTGACACATTGCTGAGTAGGAGTGCTTGGGTGGAAGAGTTCATGTCTTTAATGTGACCCGTGTGTGTAGTATTTGCATGTAAAGAGTGAAGACGACAGTTGCCTCATCGTATTTTGTCGCTGCGCCTTGGCATACAGTGAAATGATGGCCCCCGGGGGAAGTAAGGTCGCAGACCAGTCTTCCCCCGGGGGTTTTCACGCAGGAAGGACAAAGCTGTGGGGTCAAGGGGTGGAGTTGGGGAGGGGTATATGGGTCCAGGGGAGGAAGGTTCTTCTTCTTCCTGTATCCAGCACCATCGGGAGGGTTGTAAAAGTTAATTGGACCACCCGCCCACCCTACAGATTTTGGGGTTTGAGGTGACGGGTTTATTGGAGCATTCCAGTTTAGGACAGGATGTAGGTTGGCGGGTAGTACTTTGGAGGGGTGGGGGAGTCACTGACGGGCACACCCACCCCTCGGGGGGGGGGGAAGGGTGAATGATGGGGGTGCGGGATGCATGAGTGCGATGGCAGGTGATACAGGAGAGGATGTTCGAAGATAAGTGAAGAAGTGGATGGAGAATTGAAAGGGGTCACGGAGTGGAATGGGAAGAGAGATTTGGAGCAATGTGAAAGGGATTGAGTGAATGAAAGGTTGATGTTGGGGATTGTTATGGTTAATTGATGTTTGTGGTTAATTAGTGTGTTATACAGCCTTGTCCTAATAAATGGCCTTTTACGCTTCAACAACAGCGTGGAGTGTGTTTATTGCGCGATGAAAAGTAGCAACCTATGTAGGCATGTGCACTTCAGAACTTTAAACTACAGAATTAGAAACTGGTCACTTCAGTGTCTCCTAAACACTTATGACAGCTATTTCCCACTAACGCAGCTCCTCACCGCTCATTCGCTTTCATGTAATGAAAACATTACATCGTGATCGGGGATAGCGTCAGCAAGAACCCTACTGCTCAAGCAACAGGGCCTCTAAACAATGAAGAAAGGATAGACATTAATCTCAGCAGCGCTGCTCTCGGAGCAGACAGAAGAGAAGGTAAACACCAGAGCATTAGGTCTCAGCAGAGATGCACCTATGTGGGCTAAATGTATCCGCTCGAAAGCACGCATAGGAAAGCACGGGACCAGTATACATGAAAATATACACCGAGGAGCATGAGAAATGCCCAAAGTCACAAACACAGAGAAGCAAAGAGGCTGAGGTGAGGATAAACCAACACGAACAACGGGGGGGGGGCTGACTGCATTGCTCTGCTAGGCTACAATAGAATATAGCTCAACACATCTCCTACACGCATTTCTTCTGTCATATCTTTCGGATTATAACCCCTTTCCGAGCAACAGTGGTATTACAATGCATGCAGGGCATGTCCTTAGTCATGCATGAAGTGTCATACACTGGGTTTGCTTCAGCTTTTGAACAGGGGTGCCGCAGGACGGGCAGTGTGCTGAGTCCTAGAAGCTTCCGGCATTCCGCGCATTGCCTGCAGCCTTGGGAAGCAGCTGTTTAATGGGCTGCCACAGAACAGCTGAGGAAGTGTCACTGGAGTGAGTGTAGGGCACAGGCCTCACAAACAACTTGACTTCAGGGCCACCCCCGGGCCAAGTGGCCAACTGGCATCACTTTTCAGCATTTGTTTTCAGCGGCGGCCGGTGCAGGTAACGCAATGGGGGCAATGGAGCAGCGGGAGGGGGTGAGGGGGACAGACAACGGAATAGGCTTTATTTATTTATTTAATTTTACTTATTCCATCGTCTGTCAACTTCCACACCCCCGCCCTGGCCTACCACGCTTAACTGCACCTGCCGCCGCTGTTTGTTTTGATATATATATACCGAGGTAGAGGCAATTCTGTGTGCGGGGGTCTTCTGACCTCAAAATGAAAGCAAGTCATATATGTGTCATGTGTGATCACAACCAACTGTAAACAACACGCATAAAATGTTTTAAGGAAGTTGGGGGACCCTCTATCTTACAAACACTAAAAAAACACAAAATTATTCGATACAGTATCAAAAGCGAATTTCCCATTTTAGATCTGGGCATGGCATCGCAACTGTTGTCTACCCTGTGTTATTGGAAGAAAAAGAGATTTGAAAACTACCACAGAGAAGTGCTTAGACTCTGCCCACCTGCCCTTGAGTACAGCAGTTGAAATAATCTTTGTTAGGCCATATTATGAAAGCTAGTATTTTACTTTGTGTCGCGTAATTTTGCATACATTTGAATTCATTATTTATGAAAGCACTTGCAAATACGCGAGTTCAGAATACCAGGTGTACAAAAATCTTTTGTGCTTGATTTAATAGACTACAATGTTTGTCTATAATAAACTGGCACTGCAGGGTCAACAGTACGATGACAACTGCCTTGACTCTTCTGCACTAATTCTTTAAAGTATTACTTTTCGTAAGTACGTCTCAGTGCAGTGCTATAATGTGACATTCTAATATCAAAGCTTCACATGTTATAAAAATACACACTTCCTAATTTTTAAGCGAATTCATCCTATTTTGCCTGTAATTTGTTGCATGATTTACATAGTAAACATTTTCGGGCTCTGCCACAGGCTCTAAGATTCGAGCCAGACCCTTGGTTCGGTTTTCTCTGCAAAATCATTGGCTATCCGCCTCTACAGACAGGTTGTCAAAGCAGCTTAGAGGAGTGTTCCTGTCTGGATGGACTGGATGCAGCCATGTTACTGTCATTGCCAGCCATGTGTTCTATAGCTCAACGTGCCATAGGACTCAAGCTGCTCCTCATGGAGTCCTAGCAAGGCTAAAAATGGCATGGCAGTTCAGCAGAACTGTTTCTATGTAGACGGACCAGTGCTGATTTCCATTTCTACATCAGGGGCCAGATGTAAGACCATTCTGTTTTGCGGGTCGCAAATTGTGATTTTTTGCGACTTGCAATTTGCAACTCGCAAAGTGGAATGTCCTAATGTGTCTCAGACACATTTAACGATTCCCAATGGGGTTGCAAGTGACCTGCCTCATCAATATTCATGAGGCAGGGCGCAAAATGCGACCCATTGGGAATGGGCTACAATCATAGGGATGGTGGCCTGCTGAGGACAGCAGACCACCATGTCTGTGTTTACTTTTAAATTAAAGCAAAACATCTTTTTCAAATGCAGCCTATTTTCCTTGCATTTAAAAGAAAAACATGAAAAATGTTCTTTTCATTTTTTAAGGGCAGGCAGTGGGTCCATGGGACCACTGCCTGCTCCTAAAAAATATTGTCGCTGCCAAACACAAAGGGGAAGGGGTCCCTTGGGGACCCCTACCTGTTTGCGACTGGCTTACCACCAATTTGAAATTGGTGGTAACTGCAATTGTTTTGCGACCGCATTGATGCTCTTGGCACGTCCCCTCCTAATAGTGACTCGGAAACCCTACTTTGCAAGTCGGTAATAGGTTACCGACTTGCAAAATAGGAATTGTACATGCTAAAACCCTTTTTAGCTGCCCAATTTTCCATTTGCGACTACTAATACAGTCATATGTCTGGCCCCTGGAGTGGTACAGTGTTTATTATTATTTTCTAGAGAAAAACAATGGACTAGAATGGGGACTAAAGTAATTACCGGAGGCTGAGATTCAGTCAGACATTCACCTGTCACTTTTTAGGTCAATCTTGCCAGACAGCATGACTGTCTGGTTAAAAAAAGGTGTTGTGGTCTGACCGGGAACAAAGTGGCTTGCGGCCTGCCTATTGCAAATGTTTGACATACTGTGGACATCCTTGGCCTATTTATGACCATTTCTGGCTGGAATTGTGGTGTACACCTCTGGTAAAATGATAGCATAAATGTGTCCACACATAGCATAATGGTAGCTGCCCCTGCCAAAATGTTGGCCATTCCAGACTTATTGTGTCCAGCACAATATATTGCCTTTCTTAATAAACAAGTCATAACACTTTAACAGAGTTTCAGTAACTTATATTGCACTACTGCTCACCAAGCTACAACTTACAACAACAAAAAAGCTTATAATTAATCACATAGGCGAAACCTAATGCATTTACCAATGCTTGTTTTTATACCTGGTGCCTTCTTTGAATGAGGAGAAGTTTCTAGAGAATTCGCTTTGAAGTGCTTGAAGTTTCCTGCTTCCATTGCCCTGGCTATCTGAATGGACAATGCAGGGTTGACAAGTCCTTTATGAGAAAGTAATGTACAGCCTATTCAGTTGCAAGTGGGACTGTGCCCAGCTCCACCCCCTTCCTGCCAGTTAATCGCCCATCCAGGCACACCTAATCCCTCCATTGTGTGGCTGTCTGGTAGGAATAAACAAAGTCCAACTGTCAACTACACCCAGTCATGTGACCAAGCAGTAGGCTGTCGACCCCAAATAGGGCAGTAAAATGCCAACTTTCTAAAAGTGGCATTTTCAAAGTTGTAACTTAAAGTGAAATGCTTACATCTTCAAAATCAACCGTTAACTCTTATTAAATGTAATAAGGCAACCCAATGTTATCCCATTGGAGAGGCAGGCTCACAGTAGTGAAAAACGAATTTAAGAGTTTTTCACTACCAGAACATGTAAAACCTAAAAGTACATGTCCAACCTTTTAATTACTATGCACCCTGCCCTATGGCCTACCTTAGGGGTGACTTATATGCAACAAAAGGGACGTTTAAGGCTTGGTAAGGGGATTATATTGTCAAGTTGAATTGGCATTTTAAAACTGCATTCAGGCTGCAATGGCAGACCTGGGACATGTGAAAGGGGCTACTAAAGTATGTAGCACAATAAGTGCTGCTGGCCCACTAGTAGTATTTAATTTACAGGCCCTAGGTATATGGTATAACACTCTACAAAGGACTTATAAGTAAATTAAATATGCCAATCAGGTATAAACCTAATTTTACAATATTTAAAGGGGAGAGCAAAAACACTTTAGCACTGGTTAGCAGTGGTAAAGTGCACAGAGTCCTACAGCCAATAAAAACAAATTTCAGCAAAAAGTAGAGGGTAAAGGTAAAATGTTTTTTTGGGGGGGGGACCACCCTAAGGCTCACCCACCCCTTCACATTCTAAATTTCATTACCTCACAGAACCTTCCCCAAAGCCCAGTATTCCACCAGCAGCATTAACGAACCACAAATAAAAGAAAAAGACAGTGAGCAATGAATAACTAGATATCTGTAATATGCACTATGCCTAATGGGCTGCCTCACACAAAGAACAGCATGTGAAAATAAAGCACAGGTAGGGCCAGAGTCACATTTTGTTTTCTGTGAGTAGGTGTGAAAAGGTTTGACCTACTCCTGAAGTTCCAGGAGTTAGACTTGCAGACTTCACAGAATAATCTTTGTGAACCAAACCCTTGGTTGTCATAATTCAATACTGCAACTTTATATTCTACATAAATCCTTTCTTGCCCTTTCTGACTATCACCTCTTACTATGCTTTCATTCACATTACCTCTTCCTAAAGTCGAGGTAAAGAGTGAGAGAGGTCATGCCAAACAGCTTCAGATACAGGATAGAATAACTTTCTAGTCTTTTGTATCTAGTTCAATATTTCTTCTCTCTCCCTTAGAGAGAGCTGGATGTCCATGCACTTTCCAGCATTTGACAATGAAAGTATCATAGTCATATTCTCCATGGTTTCTCTGCCTTAATCCACTGTGAAAACAGGTATTACATAAAATAAACCCCTTCCCAATTTAAATATTAGCCATTGTAATTGTGACAAACATCCTCTTCATGGCTTGGAAAGGTTGTGCTGTTCAGCCTTGTTTGTTTCTGGTGTGCCCTATGTTTTTCCTCCAGGGACCCTGACAATCTGCAAGCCCATGACAGTTGTCCACATTTCTTACTCAGCCGGGCTTTGACTTCCAAACAGGGCATCACCAACGGTGAACACCCATCGTGAGTGAGGGTGGCTACTGCGCCTTCATCTCAGAGTATGAAGTGACTCCATCAGGAAGGTGATGTGGGTTGGAAAATCATAACCCAGTATGGCACATAATAGCACTCAATAAATCATTGTCCAGTTAGTGCTTTTACTTTTGCAAAGGAATAGTACTTTAATGCACATACAACTCAGTCCTGCATATAAAATGATAAATGTATACCAAGTATGCAATTGGCAAACAGTATAGCAAATATTCAACAAATTCTCAGCTGGAGTACTAATTCTCAGCCCCTCCTATAGGGGCGCTCACAGAATAACCATGGTGCAAATAATCAACTCTGAAAATTGGCAAACTAACCCGATAAATAAAGCGTGCAGACATTATCTTTCAAGTCTCTAGTGGCAATCTGCATATCCACACACCCTAAGGTATACAGCTTGCAATTTCTTTAATTAGTCCTACTGCAATATACAAACGTCATGATCAACCCAGTTAGGCCAATTGACTTTGTCAAGGTAATTACAATCTAAGAAATACCTACTGCCTTTGACAATGCATTCACATTTGCTAAAACAAGGTCTACTGACTTCTTCATTTACATCAAGTGTTTGCACAAATAAACCACAAAGAGGTTCATGCAGACCTAAACACTGTAAAAACATTAACATGAGGTTTTCACCTGGAGACCTGAACAATGCTGAGAAAATGCATGCTACCATTAACTATGTACTGTCACTCAAAAGCTAGGCAAAACTCTAGTTATACTCAACGTTCCACCATGAGAGCCACAGCTCCTCCGCACTCCCACCTTGTCTACCACGGTTGCCTAGCAGCCTTTAGGGCCCTGTACCCTCTGACATGGTCAACTACTCTAGGGATTTTACAAGAGCTATACCACATCAGGTACACACCTATTCCTCAGCACCAGTGCTATTTCTGGTGATGGGTTTCAGCCACCAATATCAAATACCTTTGGTCATCCTGAGTGCTATGCTTGTTGGTCTCAGTTATTTGTCCTTCCTGTGCAGCTGTGCTCTCCTTTTCTATATTGTTACAAAAAACAAGGGAACCCAATGTGCTATTGGTCAGGGACCTTGGGTACGTAGACTATTTTAGAGGACAATGGTCCCTAGACAATTAAATGAAGTTTAAGTTTAAATATAGACCCAGTCAGTACTATATTGTCTGTCCAGCCGGACAGTTTTTTAATATACAATGATTGTATAAAACAATTAAACCGAAAAATTACAAGCGGGACACAACCTGCGTCCTGCTGACGTACATTTACAAACAACATAAAGGAAGGGGGTTCAGGCAAGAAAAAACCGTGTCTGTAGTTACATTGAATATAGGTACAACAGACAGATACATTGCACACACCATTACAAATTAAGCATTACAATATAGCCAATGTATATGGTGTACAGTTGTCGACGACGTTTCGATCCCTTTTTAAATCATTGGGATCATCTTCAGGACTTAAATAATGACATGCCTGTATAGAATAGCTCAATAATGCGAGCTGGTGTGCCTTTCAGAGGAAGATGTGAGGGACACCGTCTGGCGTGCTTGATCAGCACCAGAGGGGTTTAAGTAACCCGTGATGACTACGGGGACCGCAACAGTTAAGGCAGCAACCTTAATAAGGGGCGTACCACAATGGTAATGGAGCCGCTACGTGCTCCGTAATTGGGAATTCCGAGCGAGTCAAGGCTTCAGGGGCAGTCCCCGCGGAAGTACAAACGCGAGCGGATCCTCAGCGCATTGGTGAATCCGCTCGCGTTTGTACTTCCGCGGGGACTGCCCCTGAAGCCTTGACTCGCTCGGAATGTAATGCTTAATTTGTAATGGTGTGTGCAATGTATCTGTCTGTTGTACCTATATTCAATGTAACTACAGACACGGTTTTTTCTTGCCTGAACCCCCTTCCTTTATGTTGTTTGTAAATGTACGTCAGCAGGACGCAGGTTGTGTCCCGCTTGTAATTTTTCGGTTTAATTGTTTTATACAATCATTGTATATTAAAAAACTGTCCGGCTGGACAGACAATATAGTACTGACTGGGTCTATATTTAAACTTAAACTTCATTTAATTGTCTAGGGACCATTGTCCTCTAAAATACTCCTTTTCTATATAGCATCATCCTAAGGGTATAATTCCCGTACCCTTTCTACAGAGAATTGTCCTCTTTCCTGTAGGCAGATCCAGCTCCTCCATCAGGCCTCCTTCTGATGGAAGGGCTAGATCTGCCAAAATCCCAAGCACATCTCCTTAGTCACTAGGCAGTTGGGCTAAAGACCCTACAAGGCAGTTCTCCTCTGAGGAATGCAGATGAGCAATCATCTTATTCCCAACAGTCAATCACAGATCATGGTTCTCGAGCTCAAATAATTCCCATCCACGCCTTTGTGTCGGTTTGCTCACTGGACATTGAGAAACCTGGGTTTCTTCCCAGTGTTTAATCTAGTTATGCAGATTTGAAAACTCCATCTGTGGAGCTGATTTCAACAGTTCCTGACATTTGTTTATTAGCCCCACAATGGTCAGTGTAAAGCTTTGCACTCAAAGTTAAGCAGTAAGAATGTGTGAATCTGGGAGTTCCCTGATAGCAGTCTGGGACAATGGCACAACAAATGGAGATCTCTTCCCACTCAGTTGTTAACCAAATGTCTGCAACAACACTTTTGTAGAAATATTAAACTGGAAGGGGCTAGAAACAGGTCATACTCTTCCAAGATGCCCCTGTCTCTCTTCTTCCTTTCCCAGGGGCCTGGACCTTCAAAGGACCCAAAAACTATGTCTCTGCTCAGGCCACCTTCATCTTGAGCACCATCCACACACTAAAGCTCTGAAATGGGTTACTAATTCAAATAGTAAAGCACAACAGACATACTCCATGTTCACCTTAATCCACACATGCAACATGCACAATATATAAGCACTCTGTAGACATGTCCACTGCATCTCACAGAGAGGCCCTTACCCTAGCTTTCTATTTACCAAACACCTATCTATCCTGATGTGCAGTAAATGTTTTGTGTGTGTGTGTGGAGGGGGAGGGGGTATTTTCACAGTAAACAAGTGAATAAAGCCTATCTAGGACAGCATGTGGAGGTCGAGATAGTAATCTCCCTGCAGGGTGTCTTTGGTCAGAAAGCCTCCCCAAAACTCAAAACCTGTTGGGTGGGGAAGGGGCATCTAATCCCCTGCCTTGGTACATTGTAGGTCTCCCCTCCTAGATTAAAACCTGCCTCACATCCCTCTTGCTATCTTGATGGCTATAACATAGCAGGAGTGGCATTCCATCTGTCAGCACCTTGACCGGTCCAAACTGGTCTGAATTTGAACAGCCTGCTCCTGAAGCCCACAAAAATCATGCACAAAGAAAGAAGATGCACTTCTTCCTGATTGGGACAAGACTTTGAATCTTAAACATAGCTGGTCTTTGATTGGCATAGGCGTTGCATTCTGATCACCACAGAATAATAGGCACTGGCCCTCATAGGAGGAAATTGTGCATCTTGTAGATACACTAAATCAATCAAACTGGATTTGTATAGTGCGACTACTCACCAGTGAGGGTATTCAGGCGCTGAGAGTACTGCTGCAGGGGGCTCAGTTGAACAGCCAGGTCTTGAGTCCTTTTCTGAATTCCAGCAGAGATGATAAGGTCCGTAGGTTAAGTGGGAGGTTGTTCCAGCATTTAGCTGCGAGGTAGGAGAAGGTGCGTCCTCCACTGTTGCTGTGATGGATGCAGGGGGGTGTAGGCAAGGCAGAGGGAGGCATAGTGCAGGTGTCTGGAGGGAAGGTCGAAGTTCAGTCGGTGGTTGATGTATGCTGCTCCCTGGTTGTGGAGGGCTTTGAAGGTGTGTATCAACATCTTGAATTGGCATCTCTTTTGAATGGGGAGCCAATCTAGCTTTTTAAGGTGGGGGGTGATGTGAGTCCATTTAGGGAGGTCTGTGATGAGTCTGGGCACTGTGTTCAGTATTGTTTGCATTCTCATGAGGAGGTGCGACGTGATTCCTGCATAGAGTGTATTGCTGTAGTCCAGTCGGCTGGTGACCAGGGCTTGTGTGATGGTACGTCTAGTGTCGATGGGGAGCCACTTGAAGATGATGAGGAGCACGCGAAGGGTGAGGAAGCAGGTGGATGAGATTGCGTTGATCTGTCTTTTCATAGTGATCTTACTGTCCAGAATGATGCCACGATTGCGAACCTGGTCGGTCGGGGTGGGTGAGGGTCCTAGTTCGGGGGGACACCAGGTGTCGTTCCATGGGGAGGTGTTGTTCCTGAAGATAAGCACTTCTGTCTTGTCTGTGTTGAGTTGTAGGCAGTTGTCTTTCATCCAGTCAGCGATGCACATCATGCACCTGTGGAAGTTGGTTAGCGTGCCGAAGACGTCTTTTGATAGTGAGAGGATGAGCTGGGTATTGTCGGCATAGGATATGATGTTCAGTCCATGAGATCTGACTACGTTGGCCAAGGGAGTCATGTAGGTGTTGAACAGGGTAGTGCTGAGGGGCGAACATTGAGGGATGCCGCAGATGGTGTTCTTGGGTTCTGAGGTGAAGGGAGGAAGGAGGATTCTCTGGGTTCTTTTGGTGAAGAAGGAGGCAATCCACTTAAGTGTGTCTCCTTGGATTCCTATGTTGTGAAGTCTTTTGAGCAGAGTGTGGTGTGATACAGTGTCGAACGCTGCTGAGAGGTCGAAGAGGATCAGGGCCGACACTTTTCCTTGGTCAAGGAGGGATCTGATGTGGTCTGCGGCTGCAATCAGTGCTGCTTTGGTGCTGTGGTTGGTACAGAATCCGGACTAGGGATTGTCTCCAGAAGATTGTTGCTCTCCAGCTGTTCTGTGAGTTGGTGGTTGATGGCCTTCTTAAGGACTTTGGCGGGAAAGGGGAGCAGGGAGATGAGGGGATAGTTCTTGAGTTTGTTGGGCCAGTAGATGGGTTCTTGATTAGGGGCTTGACCTTGGTGTTTTTCTATACTTCGGAGAATGTGGCAGTGGAGATGGATGCATTGAAGATGGCTGTGAGTTCACTTCTGATTGTCTTATTCCAGAAGATGAAGATGTGGTGGCGGCAGGGGTGGGTGGGTGCTCCTAAGTGGACAGAGTTCATGATGGATGTGGCGTCTTGCGTGGTGAGCGGGTCCCAAGTGGGGAGCAGGTGGTTATGTTCCTCATTTGTGGGGGCGAAATGGCTAAGGATGTCAGTGGGTTGGTGTTCGAAGTTTCTGTAGATGGAGGAGAACTTGTCGTAGAAGAAGCCCACCAGAGAGTTTGCAGAGTTCCTGTGAAGGGCTGATGATGTTTTCAGTAGCAATGGGGCTGGAGAACTCTCTGACGATGATGAAGAGTTCCTTGCTGTGGTCGGAGATTGCTTCAATGCAGTAGACAAGGGCACTTCCTTTCATTTTTTTCAGGAGTTAGTGGTATTGGTTGAGGGCTGTTTTGAATGTTGCTTGATCTGTGGGCTCCGTGCGGGTGTGCCATTTCCTTTTGAGTCATTTGCGGGTGTACTTCATGGTTCTCAGTTCTGTAGTATACCAACTTGCTTGGGGGACCTCTTGA
The DNA here is from genome assembly GCA_963921515.1 of Calotriton arnoldi. Taxonomy (NCBI): domain Eukaryota; kingdom Metazoa; phylum Chordata; class Amphibia; order Caudata; family Salamandridae; genus Calotriton; species Calotriton arnoldi. Next base: position 55,258 of record CAWUFW010021108.1, on the reverse strand, counting down.
GCTTGGTGGGTTTGCTGGGTATGACTCTGTTGGCACAGTCTGTGATCCAGATGGCGAAGTTCTTGACCGCCTGTTCTAGGTTGGTTGCGGTGTGAGGGCGGGAGATGTTGAGGGTGTCGTCCATTGGCTCTCTGAGAAAAAAAATGTGGGAGCAGAGAAAAACAGGGTAATCCAACAGCAATAGAAAGCATACAGCGGCAGCAAAAAACAATACCAGCAGAACAAAAAAGTTACAGAAAATTACAATACAAAAGGGGTAAAACAGAAACGTTACAATACACTTGGAGGACTTTGGGCAGAGTCCAAGTTGCCAACAAGCATTATCACAGCAGCAGGGGAGTAGAAACTCTGACAAGAGGTCGAGGAGCTGCTCACTGTCTCCGTGCAGCGGCCTCCATAAGTAGTACTGGGAGGTGGAAGGGGCTGGCAGGAGGTGGAAAGTGGGAGGGAACAGTGGGAGCGGCGCAACACAGGAGAATCCATCAGCAACAGAAATAATACAACGGCAGCAAAAAGCAATACAAAAACAGAACAAAAAAGTTATAGACAATCACAATACAATAGGGGGAAAACAAAAAAGTTACTATACACTTGGAGGACTTTGGGCAGCGTCCAAGTTGCCTATGAGCGATTTTGCAGCAGCCGGGGAGCAGGCACGCAGGCCAGAGGTCTGTATATCAACCCTAAGCAGACACATTGCAAGAGACAGAACCACTGCTTAGTGGCTCTCTATCCATTAGGTTGGAGACAAGCCTCAATTCCTGAAGTTTGGTGTGTTGTGGCCTGTGGTAGAAGAGGAGTTAGACTAGCCTGTGAGTAAAGCAGTTGCCCTGACCACTAGAAGATATGCACAGGTCCAGCCTGTTGTAGCACCTGTATGGAGGATGCCTCAATAAAATAAGGGGCTTATTTACAAGCCCATTTGCCGCCGGTGCCTCACTTTTATTGACACATCTACAGCGCAATGGGCTTCCCCATATTTACAATGCCATTTAAAGTCTCCATGTGTGACTTTTCATGGCCTTGTAAATATTCATGTATAACTCTGTGTGAAAGGGGCGTTCCATGGGTGTTGCTGTGGGTGTTCCCACGCAACATCCATGGAACGTGACGCATTCCCAGGTTTAGAACATTTTGTAAACCTGGGAATGGGTCAGAATCCTACGCCTCCCCAGGGGAGGCATAAGGAGGCGTCAAGATGAGAAATAATTGTATTTCTCCTCGTTTTTTCCTCTTTCAATGCGTGCTGCAATCTGCAGCAGGCATAGAAAGATGAAAATGCCTTTATTGATTGTTTTTGTGCAGGAAGGAGTCCCTTCTTGCACAAAAACAATACTAGCCAAACACCTCATACGCAGTGAATGGAGTGCCCACCACTCCCCCACCAGCAGTATCATCCCCTGGACCCACCCCCAAGACTTATCAAAACCCGTTTTATTGTCGTTTTATGTACTGGTGGTGGCAGGGGGGTGGCACTCCTTCGCTCTAATGGAGTGAGTTGTTTTCTTCCCGCAGGAATTTCTTCAGATGGAGTGACATCCATGTTATCACTACCATTTTAGAACCATAGCACACGCAGTGGTACTGATTAGCAGTGACACAGGGAATAGAGACCTAATACCAGCAAAAATAGGGTCTAGAAAGAGGCAAAAATCAGGGGTGACCATGCAGAAAAGGCGAATTTTCTCCACCAATACTCTGCCGTGCATATTAACAGAGGTCGTAGGTTCATCATAAAGACTTCCAAGAGCAGTTACAAATACCATCCTTCCAATATTTCCCACAAGAACCATCCCCAAACTCTATTAAAAGCCTTTTTAGTGACTAGAAAGAAAACTGTAAATAGTTTCCACCTGTTAGGTAGAAAGCAAACAAATTCAACACAATATCACCCTCTTCTCATTTGACTCACCACAAGCTAGTTTTTTGTATTCTGCACCTTCAAAAGTTAGTCAAGTGGAACTTTGAGCAGGCCTCAATTACCAAAATTTTAGGCAGCGTAGACAGGAGTTACTAACATAGCAAAGTGAAGTTCAGATGCAATATATAAGAAAAAGTGTACTGCAACATTCATATATCTTCAACTAGTGTGTTAGAGACAATCTGAAATGTAACTCACGTGGCACTCAGGCATTTGCGGAACTCCGCGGAGTTTTTTTGTCACTTCGCGGAGTTCTGCGTAGCAAAACTCCACAAACTACGCCCAGTCCTGCACATGATCGGCAAAAGATTTTGAGATCAAATTTGTTTTATGTGTTAAGTGTGTCCAAGAGCAATGAAGTGGTTTAACGTGTCCTTTTTCTTTCTTGTCCTTTTTTTTAGGACTATCAGATGATGCATTATGCAAATGAAAATTGTACCTTTCTGAAGTTCTTGAAGTTGCCAGAAAGAATAAAAAACGAAATAATTTAAAAAGTAAATTTCACATTTGGTAAATAAACAAAACAGAGCTTAAAATTCCAGAAAACTCTAGAAAACATTTGAAATAAATGTATGTATTTAAGAAAAATATATATATTTGTATTTTTACACATTCCTTTAAGTTGTTTGTTTAGTTGAGTCCGAATATTATGTGTTGTGCTCTGTGTTTTAGTGAATGAAAACAACAACGTTAATTACACCAGTGAATGATATATTTTTGACTACTCTCCACACTTTTCGGATTAGGTTTTGTCGGCATTTCCACTTTGAAGAGGGACACTGCCATTCAGTGTCATAGTGTGTGTGCTCTGTCACTGTAAACATAACGTAATACTTGCTATACCCAATCTGCTTATTTAACTTTCCAGTAAAAATGCAATTTGTCACATGATAGGTGCCAGTGGCATGGAAGTTAACATGTGGGCTGCAATATATATTTCTCAATATGGTACGAGAAAAACGATTGTGGCCTGATTGGTTATAGATTGAAAACTCCATCAAACATGTCAGAGAAGAGTGCTATTCTATGTAGTCAAGAACACGTTATTTAACTTTCCTCCTTTCTGGTGGATACTCTATACAACCACAGACTCCTCATGTTCTAAAAATCCCCAGGCACTAGACTGGACCCAGATTTTTCAAGCATTTGCTTCCATCGGTGGCGTAACAAAAGCCCCCGCACCCCTTCGGTGCAGGGTGGGACCTGAGCTCTGGGGGCCCCCTCTGGCACTGGCAGGCCCCTGGCCTGAGAGCTTCAGACTGAGCCCGTAACGTGGGGGGCCCCCTGCATGTACTTTGCAGGGGGGCCTCCTCAAGTTTCACTATGCCACTGCTTCCATGTGCTGATAGGTGGCACCATCAGACTCCTCAGCTGGCTTACACCGTCTCCTGCAGTGCCCCTGCACTATGACAGCAGTCTTTTCAAAAGTTTCTACTCTCTCAGATGCAGATCAACCATGACAGATTGGAGATGACAATGTGGCAAATCTAACTTGGGACCTTTTTTAAGTTAAAAAAATATATATATTTATTCAGCTTAAGATGGCATCCATAGAATAATACAAAGCAATCAAACAAGAGATACAAAAAGAGAAAAGGAAGGAGACGCTAGGGGGCGTGCGGACAAGATGGCCGCACAGTAGTGAGGCTCTGTCAGCCCCGGAACCTTAATCCAACAAAAATCCTGTAACTGTGGGGCAATCTCGCTGTGTGCCTCGCTATACTGAAGCGAATCGGCAGCGTTAACGAAACGTCTGCTTGTAGGGCAGGCTCCATCTACAGGCGACCGGATAAGCGGCCGGCAAGAGTTGCAGCCTACACATCGCGGAGCGACCGGCCGTGTCGCGGGAGGCCCAGCGACCGGCTGCGCGGATCGGCAGCGCCCACCTGTCTGGGCTCCTGCTACCATCGCTGCCTGCCGTGAGACACCCGGGACGCTGTGGAGAGGCATCGGGCGGAGCGACTGGCGCCCACGCGGTGAGTCTGAGCCGCCCGGGCTGCGGAGGTAGGGAGACCGGCCACCGGGTGGTGCAGCGGGGCCCTAGCAGCAATGAGAGCTCACGCATAACTGCTGCGAACATCCCAGCGACACTTGGCACATAGCGGACGGGAGAGGCGGCGAGGTTGGGGGCGGCATATGCGGTGAGACGGACGCCGAACATTGCTGTAGCGATCTGCACTAGAGGACGCCCATACCCGCAGCGCCGGCACACGAGGCCGGGGATCTGGGCCTACTCTGGCGCCTGCACTCGCGTGTGCTGCTGCCCCCCAACCCGCCGCCCACAGCGACACACCTCTGCACCGACATTAGTAGACTCCAGCCTGGGCTGCGGGGTGGCGAAGGCGCACTGAACTGAGGCTGGAAGCGGACCCATAACAGCACGGTGTGGCGGCAGGGAGCAGGCCCTTCAAACGCACTGCGGGAGTCAGTGCGCGCGGGGAAGGAACCCTCTGGCGCTCAGCTAACCGGCTACCGATGCGGTGAATCATCGCGGAGCCGCCACACCCACTGCTTTGCCCGCGCTCGACCTTGGAACACCGGCGCTACCCCCCCGACCCGCAGCACTGACGCAACAAGGGGGGAAAAAAAACGTAGGATATCGGTGGATGGACTGCAGGCCCTGCTGCGCCTAACATGTCTAGAGCGAAGACGAGGGAGTAAGCACAGACCCAGCGTTGCAGCTGACCAGTGACATCAGGGACCCTTCTATCTGGATTCACGGGAGGCGGCCGGTGCGGCGGCCGGGTGCTCCCCGTCGTTGGACACGCAGTATTGCCAACGTGAAAGCCCAGGGCTAAGGTGATTGCACGGCTGACGCCTGGAAGGAGAAGGTCGAGCGAAGGCCCAGCCCATCACTGCATGGCGCGCCTCACACCACTCGGGAGCTGCAGTGTGGACTAATTTCCTCGGGCCTGCGTCTTTAGCTGCGCACAAACACTGCTTCATGAGATCGGGCACACAGAGACGAGGATGCAGTGGACATGAAGCCGATACTCAACACCATGAAAGCAAGCCTCGCCTCCATTGAGGGGAAAATGGACTCTATGTGCGCACGAATGGACCAGTTCACGCAAAAGCTCGCGAAGCAGGACAGCAGAATCAAAGAGGCAGAAACACGAATCTCCACCCTTGAAGATGATCATGCGCAGGCGGCCGGGCAGCTCACGGATATAGATAAATTGCTGAAGGTGATAGCGGCGAAAAATGAGGATATCGAAGCCCGCTCCAGGCGGAACAATATCCGCATCACCGGGGTACCGGAGACGACCAACACTGGGAGGCTTGAAGACTACGTGGAGCGGCTGCTCACCACCTGTTTTCTGAACTTCTCGAGAATCCTGGTCGTAGAGCGGGCGCACCGCACACTGGCGCCGAGACCCCCTCCCGGAGCACCGCCCAGACCCATAGTTGCAAGACTGCTCAACTACCGCGACCGCGACACGGTGCTACGCAAGGCACGGGAGCTAAAAGACGTTATATTCGAGAATAATGCCCTATCACTATATCCCGACTTTACTCTCAATGTCCAGGAGGCGCGCAAGAAGTTTGCACCCATCAAGAAGAAGTTACAGCACGAGGGTGTGGACTACGCCATGCTCTACTCTGCGCGCCTCCGGGTCACCTACGATGGTAAACACCAAATATGCAACACACAACAACAGGCGGCGGACTTCTTAAAAAAAACAGTGCTGGCGGCAAAGAGAGCGGATCGCCCAGCGTCGGACGACGGGGAGAGCTCAGCACAGCGAGACGAGGACTGAAAATAAAGATTGGAAGCCAGGGTTACACCCTCCAGCAGGTTTGATGGAAGGCACTGCAGGTACGATCGTGGACTGGATGCAGAAGATAATGTTACATGTCTGTCCCTGCATGAACTCACAAACTGTTGCTTGAGGGAATACAGACAGTGAGAACCCTACCAGAACTTAAAATGCGCAATTCCGGGGCACCCTTCTGCCCACATTGATGGCGCAGGAGGTGAGGCCACGCCCCTTGGAGCAAACGTCTCTTAGGGCGTTCCCCCCTCCCCCGCTATTGGGGATTGTTCTTTTGGATTGTTGTCTTTGTTGTTACCTGTTGGGGGGATTTCAAGGAACAGTCACCAAAGACCCTGAGACCCGAACATTGTTAATTCTCCTGCTTGACAGTGCGTATATGTCTTTGTTTAAATACGTTGCAGTGGAGCCACTACTGTACAATATCATAGCACTGTTGGCGCAACAACCACTCGGGCATTGGTGGCACAGGGAGCGCGAGTATTCATAGCAAGGTTGGGAAGGGTTCAGTGGGGGGGATCCATGCACGGCAAGTTGGGGTCGCCGTTGTGGAAGGGACGGGGGGGACTCAGGCGGGCATGCTTCAATTCACAGTGTACAACTGGGCATACGCGAACCACACAGACTCAGAGATAGCTACACGTGCCTCTACTACCATCGCACACGATACCCAGGAGAGTGGCGGGTGAGGGGCAGCAAGAACACATAGAGACACACATGGGATTTTTAACATGGAACGTGCGGGGGCTAGGCAACCCCAGAAAAAAAGTCACCTCCTGGCTTACCTGGACAGACATCGCGTTAGTGTGGCCATGCTGCAGGAGACGCACACGCTGCCTGCACATCAACCCCAGTTTGCCTCTAGATGGGCCTCTCACAGGTACTTCTCCTCATACTCAGAGTACTCGCGGGGCACTGCAATCCTTATCAAAAGAACGGTTCCCTACATGGAAGAGGGGTCCGCACTGGATCCGCAGGGGAGGTACTGCATGACATGGGGAAGGTTGGCATCAGAGTCAGTTACATTAGTTTGCAGCTACGGACCCAACACAGATGACGAAGACTACTACATTACCCTATGGGCACGCATAGTCAACATTGGTTCGACCCACCTTATATGAGGAGGGGATTTTAACCTAACATTGAATCCGTCATGAGATCGCTCCCACCCATTACCGCACCACTATAGCAAAGCCCAACGACAACTCCAGCAAATACTAGCAGACAACCTGCTGGTAGATATCTGGCGTCACCTCCACCCCACACAACGGGAAGGCACATTTCACTCGGCCGTACACAGCAATTGGTCCCGGCTGGACATGTGGGTTACATCGCAGGGAATGGCGGTACATACTCTCTCTGCTCGCCACCTAACGCGCACCTATTTCGACCACTCCCCAGTGCTCATGATGCTGAACCCCCCAGGCCTGCAGCCCAAACCAAGGCTGTGGCGACTCCTACCTACAGCACTACTTGACCAGGTGTTCCAATTGGAATTGGGGGAAATACTAGAGGAGTTCCTTCGGCTAAACGTGGACTTGGTCCCTTCCTTGACTACGGTACGGGAAGCGTTAAAGGTTACTGTCAGAGGCCATTGCATGGCCAAAGCGGGAGGCATCCTTAGAGACATTCGCACGACCATAATTAGCCTAGATCGCCAGCTCAGGCAGCTGGAACCCAGAGCCGGCGAGACGCGTGACGGCCCCGCTCTAGCCAGAACCCGAGAGCTCCTTACGGAATACCAAGCTGAGGCGGAGAGTGAATGCCGTTTCCGCGGAAAATATCACATGGCGCGCAAATATGGGGAGGGGGAACGCCCTGGCAGGGCGCTGGCGGAAACTATCAGGCTGCCGAAAACAGCGAATCACGTGCTAGTGATACGTGATGGGGAAGGGACGCTCCATCTGGACACATCAGACATCATGGGAGTGTTTGCTACGCACTACCAGGCACTATACAAATCATGCGCGGCGCGCCAAGGGGAGACCCCTCAATACCTAGAGCAGATAGAACTGGCCTGGCTCAGCGACCGACAGAGGGAATTCCTGGCGTCCGAGTTTCAATTAGACGAAATTCGGGAGGCCATAATGCAAATAGGGAATGGGAAGACACCAGGGTCAGATGGCCTAGGTATCGAATTTTACAGAACCTATATAGACATACTAGCTCCCTTCCTTAAAGCACTGTATGAAGACGCGATTGAAACGGGATTTTTCCCATCCACGATGCGTGAAGCCATGCTGGTTTCCCTTTTAAAACCTGGGAAACCCTCGGACTCCCCAGACTTGTACCGGCCTCTGTCTTTAATAAACTGTGATGCCAAAATACTGGCTAAAGTGCTGGCCAACAGGCTCTCGCTTCTGATGGAGCACCTCATCAGACCGGACCAAGCAGGCTTTATACCGGTCCGGTCTACCTCCCATAACCTGCGTACTCTGTTTCCATCATGCACGGTATAGACCAGGAAGAACAGGCGGTGGCGGTCTTCTTAGACGCCACCAAAGCGTTCGATTCCCTGGAATGGGGTTACTTGTTCGCGATTCTGACCCACATGGGATTCCCGCCTGGGTTCCTCCAATGGATTAAACTACTGTACCACCTCCCCACTGCCACACTACTCTTAAACGGGGAGCGGTCCCCACCCTTTGCCATCTCCAGGGGCACGCGGCAGGAATGTCCCCTTTCACCTCTGCTGTTCGCGATCGCGATGGAGCCGTTGGCTGCCATGCTGTGGCAGCATCATAAACAATATGCGCTAGACTATCCCACACGACCCGTCTTAATTTCGCTCTACGCGGATGATATCACGCTGTACGTGCGGGACCCCATTAATGGATTAAACGCTATGATCCGTGAAATAATAAAATTTGGAGCCTACTCGGGCATCACAATAAATTGGGGAAAGTCTCAAGTCCTGCCGCTAACCAGCAGCACTGCTGCACTCCCAATGGAATACCCGCTGCAGTGGTGCGATGAGGAGGTCCGTTACCTCGGTGTCACCGTTAATAAGGATAAAGATGAACTAATAAGGGCTAACTATGGAGTGACCTTGGATAAGGTAGAAAGCTTGATCACCCGGTGGATAGCCCTTCCGCTCTCCCTTGCGGGTCGAGTGGCCTTAATGAAAATGGTCATTCTGCCCAAATTCCAATATTTGTTCATAAACATCCCTTTTCACCCGGCCGCCACTTCTTCACCAGACTGAGGAGTCAACTTATCTGCTTGGCGTGGGGAGGGAAACAGCCTCGGATTAAATGGAGCACCCTTACGCTGCCATTCGCCCAGGGCAGCTTTGAAGCACCCGATCCGGAACTTTACTATCTCAGCGCTCAGGCACACTACGCAGCGTACTGATTCGCACCCCCACCCTTCATGACTCATCTGGCAGTCGAACAAGGGCTCGCGGTGTCCACATCACTTGCAGGCCTCCTAGGCGTAGACAACAAAGTGACTGGGGGTTCGCGCTCCATAGTGGCCTGTACCAATAACGCGTGGCGTGCCATAGCCAAACGAACCCAGACGCCGATGCTATATTCCCCACTGCTTCCTATTCACGACCAGCCTAACCTACCTGCCACACAAGAAGGCATTTGCAAGCGCATGTATGTGCGGTTTGGGATTCACACGTGGGGGGACATGTACCGGGACGGGAGATTCAAAGGCGCTGAGGCATTCTTTGGTGACATACCTCCCACTGCTATGGACCGCTTCCTATACATACGACTGCGCCAAGACGTCATGGCCGCTACACCCGCGTTCCCAGAGGAACCCCCCACACTGCTCCCGCTGCACCTGACACTACAGGCTGGGGCATCACACGCTGTATCACGCATATACAAAGCCACCATAGGGGCAGGGCTGCCTGGGGCCGCGAGGGCGCGGCAGGGATGGGAGACAGAACTAGGCCATCCACTAACTGACGAAGCCTGGGCATATTGCTGCCATCTGACTGAGCGCATTACAGCTACAAGCAAGTTGAGGATTATACACTTTAAATTTCTCCACCGCATGTACTATACCCCCGCAAAGCTACACAAACTACAGCTGCGGTACAGCGACAAATGCGACCGCTGCGGGAGAGAAGGGGCAGGGTTCCTACACGTTGCATGGGAGTGTGGACCTGTGGCGCACTTCTGGACCGAGGTAGCGGGGGCCCTGGGGGACATGGTCGGGGGGGTCTCGAACTCACACCTGAAATGGGCCTCCTGGGATATCTCCCTGGGCCCAAAGGCAACACTAAGCACTTCCTGGCACTAAGCCTCCTATTGGCAAAGCGTAAAATTGCATGCAGATGGGGGAGGGGCAGGGCGCCCACATTTAAAGACTGGTTGGCGGACCTCATTTATTATTTAATGACTGGCTTCATTTCAAATCCATGGACTTGCACAAGAAGCGCTTTAAACAATTGTATCCATGTTTCATGTAAATCGTAGTGCATTATGCGCAGCGATATCAGTCTGTATTTATAATAATATTCTTTGAACAGCGTGGTAAATAACATCTCAGGGGAAGGTGGGGCAATTGTGAAAATGTTCGGGGAAGCCAGTTGGTGGTAATTGCTGGTTGTGTTTATGATCTGAGGAATTGGGTTCGGTTTGTGTGGTCGAGCAAGGTTGTAAACTTTGCATTATGGGATGGGTAGTTAGGTTGGGACGCTAATAGTAGGTGGTGTGTGATTGGCTCAAGAAGAGAGGAGGGGTCACTTTACACAGTTTAAAAGCTTAGCGAGATTAGAAAGGCAGGCTGCCACAGTTTAGAAAAGAGCAAGAGTGTTCACATGAAAGATTACGTAGGTATGTCAACAGGAGGTTGTCCTCGGTTGTTGGGGCATCATGCCACAGAAGTATTGTGTGGGTTTTTTGTTTGTTCGAATATAAATACTGCCGAGCAGAGAAGGCAATGTGACTGACTTAGATTAAGGGATTCCTAGAACATTATTTAGGTAACTTCAATGTTACGGTTGCAGAGGGAAAACACTGTTTTTGGGCTAGTTGTAATTCATGACATGGACTTATAATTCTGTAATGCAATGTTTTTTTTAAAAAAAGTGTACTGTACATGTCCTAATGGTTTTATAGTTGCAATTTATTGACACATGTTCTTTTATTTGTAGTGAAACCCCTGAAGAAGAGCTCTTAAGAGCTCGAAATGCATTGGGTAAAATACGATTCACTTCTGAAGATGTTTGTTGTCTTTTGGTGTGCCCAGAAAAAAGCTTGGATTAGCATATCTGAGGCATGAGAAGAAGTTTCAGACTCATTTTCTCACGTGCGATTCATCATCTTAAAAATAAATGAAGTCCTAACAACATTTTGGAGTACATTGAATAATTACGCTTTTGGAAATTTAGAAATTAGCATTATTTGTAATTCTATGTTGTGCGCCCGTGCAAGGAAAGCTAATACGGTTCGATTGTCTTCAGTTTTCAACGCACGCGTGCATTAGGGTGGATCACGCACTCGGGCTGCACGCTGTACAGTGTTAAAAAAACAACCATGTTTAACAAAAAGGAATATTAAGGTGTGCACAGTAACTTTTTGATGGGACCTCATTTATTGCCAGGAGCAAAATGCCATCTATGCAGAACTGCTCCCTGTCCGATCAAGGCCCTGAGACATTTGGGAACCCCTCACATCGTATCTGCTGAAAGTAACAGACGTGGAAGCTGACGTTAATGTGGCGCCTGGGACGACTGACTGTCAAACGGAAGCTGAAGGATCTCGGGCAGTGGAGGAGGCTCCCTAGAACGCACAACGTGTAATTGTGAATGCCTCTCATGTCAATCCCATACTAAATGTAATGTATCCCACACTCGACTACCAGCAACTCTTTGTTACTTCCTGTGCACTGTATCACTGTGTCCCGATGTTTGCCCTGTAGATGTAATGCCCACCGAGTATTGTTGTTTTGAAAGTACTGTACTATATACAGAAATGCCAATAAACAGAGTAAAAAAAATTTTTAAAAAAGAGAAAAGGAAAAGTCAGAAAAACAAAAGAAGAGTCATACAATGCATAAAAAATTGCAGTCTGATTATTTATCAACTATACATATTAGAGGAGTTATAAGGGAATACTTGATATAAATGAGTCTTAAAATCTTGAAAGGGAAGTCAGGGAGATTGTAGAACTTCCTGGAGATGAGGCGGAGGGGGAAAAAGTTGTGATATCGGAATAATCAAGAAATTGCGTAACAGGTGTCCAAAGGACCTTTCGTTTTAAAACAAGAGATATAGGGTGCATAAATGCAGTATCCAGGCGGTGATTGTGACAAACTGCATACCACCACCCCTTAAATGACAATTGTGTAAAATCCTTCCAATTACAGGTTATTTGTTGAAAAACAAGTGCTAATAACAGGTCTAGTATCTGCATGTTAAAAGGAGCATTGAACCATGGAGATGGGCTGTGGACTTCCCCCTCGGCTATCACCTACCCAGCCGGACTTTGGGCAGACTCTCCTTCGTCTCTCCATCCTATTTCCCTCCTACCCCTTTACCCTACACCCTTTCCCTTCTAAGCTCCACTTATTTCGTCTTCTACGTTCGTGAAATGTTTTTCTATTAACTGATGTAACTTGTAACTTATGTAATTTTGTAACTTTGTGGAACCTTATGTAAAGCGCTCTGATACCTCCGGGTCTAGCCAGCGCTATATAAAACTCAAATAAATAAATAAATAAAACCAAACCTCGGATACACTACCCAAAAATACGTTGGAAATAGAGAAAGAAACATTGCTCTGGAAAATACGATTAATTTGACGCCAAACTTGTAACCAGAATGTAGAGACTAGGAGACAGGGGCGGCCGGCATGGCTCGCGGGTGGGGAGGCTTGCCGCCGTCGGGTCCAGCGTCTTCTTTCCTGCTCGCCTGTGTCCGACTCCAGGTCTGAACAGGAAGCAGTCAGCCAGGCTCCCACAACTAAGCCAATCACAATGCTCCAATGGAGCGTTGTGATTGGTCTGAGCGCCGTGACACAGCGCTAAGCCAGGGGCTAAGAGGTGGGCATGTTCTCCATGCAGGCTGCAATGCAGCCTGCATGGAGAACAGGGGAGTGCGCATGGCTGTTTTGGGCGGCCCGAGAGGGCCGACCAAACAGTCATTGCGCACTCAGGAGTGAGCAAACCACTCCTCCCCTGCCCTGCTCCGTAAGCAGAACAGCCCCCCCTGCCGGCAAAAAAACCATAAAATGGTAATAACTAAAAGCTATTACCATCTTATGTTCTTGCTTCTCACACTGCGAGAGAGCAGTGGGGCAACGAGCCGCCACTGCTAGGGGACAAGTGAAAAGTAAGTGTTTCAAGTTAGCTTGTGGTGCAGAACAAGTCCAACAAGTATCTGGAATATCTTGATTACTCCTATGAAGGGTGTCTAGTGTCATAAAAAGTCTATTATAAATGAAAGAAGTGTTTTTGTAGTACTGGCTGCAGGGGAGGACTTCCTAATTTTAGTCCAGATTCGTTCCCAGGTGGGTATCGGTAAAGTTATGGAGAGATCTTTCTCCCATGTAAGTTCAGTCTAAGACTTGGATCTCAAAGTGTTAGCTTCAAGTAAATGGGATTAAATAAGGGAAGCCTTAGGACACGTAGGTAAAATAACAGCCAATTGTGTGGATGATGAAGTACCAGGGGACAGAATAGATTTGAAATAATTATATGCTTGAACTATAGCCCCCTGTAAAAGAAGAAATTTGGCTAGGAAAGTAGAAGGAAGGCTAAAGAGATCTTGAACTTGAGGAAAAGTAAGGAATGAATCTCGATCAAATAATTGATGCACCCAAATCAACCCTTTAGTTCTCCAGGAATGCCAATAAATAGGATGATTCTTCACCTGAATAAATTGGTTATTCCATATAGTAGAAATGAGCACAGATCCGTAGCAGAATAAGGATTTACAGAAGATAATAATTTGCAAGTATTATTGATAATAGGAGGAGACATTTTTCTATGTTTTTGCATGAAGGTCAGGAATTCTAAAAAAGAATAAGGAGATAAAAAAGCTTGTTCCAAACAGACCCATAACGGAATATATAACGAGGAGGGTGCAATCCAATGAGAAGATTGTCACAAAAGTAAAGACTTGTGGTATTTCAGGAAATCAGGAAAGTGTACTCAACCTTCAACTTTAGGCCGTTTTAGCTAGCTAAGGACATACTAGGTTTTTTATTATTCCAAAGGAATGCAGATAGTATTGAATTTAGTTTATTTGTATTGCTTGAGAGGGACATGTAGGGAAATATTAGAAAGAGTAAAAAGAATAATAGGAACCAGCATCATCTAAATGGTGTCAAGACGACCCCACCAAGACAAGTATAGAGGATGCCATTTACTAGTTAGAGAAGAGATTGTCTGAGTGCAATTGTCCATATTAATTGAAATAGAAGAGGTGAGGGAGGAAGAGAATTGAAGACCAAGATATTTAAGTTGTTTAGATTGCCACGTAAAATGGGAAGAAGAAAAGTCACGGCTAAAAGTGAATTTATTAGGGGGCAAAATTACGCATTTGTCGGTATTCAGCTTATAACCTGAGGCAGATGAATAAGAAGCAACTTCTGATGCAAAAGCAGGCGGTGAAGAATGAGGTTTAAAATAATAAAATGTCATCAGCATACACAGCCAATTTAACCTGTTGTGAATCATGGGAGAAACCATGAATATCAATATTCTGGCGGATCCGAGATAAAAATGGTTCGAATGCTAAGTTAAAAAAGAAGGGGGAAAGGGGAAAGCCTTGACGAGCCCCTTTGTGTAAGTTAAAATAAGAAGACGTCAGGCCATTAACACAAATGGCTGCCTAAGGGGAAGTATAGAGGAGAGAAATGAAAGCCATAGATTTTGGTCCAAACCCAAACCAAATAAAAGATTGAAATAATTAAGACCAAATAACACGATCAAAAACCTTTTTGGCATCCAAGGCAATGGCCGCTAAAGAATCGGGCAAGCTTGCAGACCTAGAAATAATTTTTAAAAAACAAGCTAGTATTGTCCGAAAGATTTCTACCCTTGACAAACCCGGATTGTTCTTTTCCTAAGAGATCAGTAAGAAGTACTTCTAGCCGTAAAGCTAATGCTTTAGAGAAAATGTTATAATCTAAGTTAACTAAAGAGATGGGTTGATAATTTTTACAAAAGTGTGGATCTTTACCCACTTTCGGAATTAACCCCTTCCATGCTTATGACGAGCTGGACTCGTCATGGCACACAGTGCTCGTGTGCTCATGACGAGTCCAGCTCGTCATACGACCACCCACGGGGAAGCGCTGGCGCTCCCCCGTGGGAATCCGATCGCCGGGTTTTTGGGGGAAGGCAGGGGAAGGACTTCCCTGCCTCCCCCGCCCCCACCGCCCCCCATCAATGACGTCAGCGCGCGAGGCGCGCTGACATCATTGAGGGTTTCCCTTTCTTCCCCGACGCGCTGGAAGCCATTTGCTTCCAGCGCGTCGGGAAATAAGGTGAGTTTTGGCTCGGGGAGGGGGGTTTGATTCTAAAAGAGACATCGAGGGAAAGGAAAGGGTTTTCCTTTCCCCCGATGCCTCTTTTGTGCATTCTTGCTGCACGATCATGTGATCGTGCAGCAGGAATGCCTACGAGGCGCCATTGTGAGCGTGGAGATGTGCCTTCTCTCCATTTACACCCTGAAAAGTTAGCTGTAATCCTTGATGGAGGTCTTTGCATCCTTGAATTTGTCGAGCGCAATGCTCGTGTAGTTCCTGTGACCATGAGGTTCCTTCTCCTCGTCTGCCGCTGAGATCCTGCTCTGACCCTTTATAAACAAGAGGCATGTGAACGGGCCTAGAAGCCCCGCCACACATACACTAGCGGTATGCAACGTATGCCCGCCCTTTCCCCACTATGATGGACAGCTTACTCAAAGGACCCCGGCGCTTTCGGCGCGGTGGCAAAGTTACAGACACACAGGTCACTGGAGACAATTCTTCTGGTCCTTTACGCAGCTGTAGTGTAGGAAAGGCACTATACATTTACCCAACGAGGTAGCACTTACTGATTAGCCAGTAGAAAGTACTCCAGTTGAGTAGAGGTATTGCACAAAACGGTGGCATCTTCGTGGATAAATATGCAGGGCAGATGTGCCTTCTCTCCATTTACACCCTGACAAGTTAGCTGTAATCCTTGATGGAGGTCTTTGCATCCTTCATTTTCTCGAGCGCAATTCTCGTGTAGAATTCGTGAGCGTGGAGATGTGCCTTCTCTCCATTTACACCCTGAAAAGTTAGCTGTAATCCTTGATGGAGGTCTTTGCATCCTTGAATTTGTCGAGCGCAATGCTCGTGTAGTTCCTGTGACCATGAGGTTCCTACTCCTCGTCTGCCGCTGAGATCCTGCTCTGACCCTTTATAAACAAGAGGCATGTGAACGGGCCTAGAAGCCCCGCTCGTTTGGCCCCGCCACACATACACTAGCGGTATGCAACGTATGCCCGCCCTTTCCCCACTATGATGGACAGCTTACTCAAAGGACCCCGGCGCTTTCGGCGCGGTGGCAAAGTTACAGACACACAGGTCACTGGAGACAATTCTTCTGGTCCTTTACGCAGCTGTAGTGTAGGAAAGGCACTATACATTTACCCAACGAGGTAGCACTTACTGATTAGCCAGTAGAAAGCACTCCAGTTGAGTAGAGGTATTGCACAAAACGGTGGCATCTTCGTGGATAAATATGCAGGGCAGATGTGCCTTCTCTCCATTTACACCCTGACAAGTTAGCTGTAATCCTTGATGGAGGTCTTTGCATCCTTCATTTTCTCGAGCGCAATTCTCGTGTAGAATTCGTGAGCGTGGAGATGTGCCTTCTCTCCATTTACACCCTGAAAAGTTAGCTGTAATCCTTGATGGAGGTCTTTGCATCCTTGAATTTCTCGAGCGCAATGCTCGTGTAGTTCCTGTGACCAGGAGGTTCCTTCTCCTCGTCTGCCGCTGAGATCCTGCTCTGACCCTTTATAAACAAGAGGCATGTGAACGGGCCTAGAAGCCCCGCTCGTTTGGCCCCGCCACACATACACTAGCGGTATGCAACGTATGCCCGCCCTTTCCCCACTATGATGGACAGCTTACTCAAAGGACCCCGGCGCTTTCGGCGCGGTGGCAAAGTTACAGACACACAGGTCACTGGAGACAATTCTTCTGGTCTTTTACGCAGCTGTAGTGTAGGAAAGGCACTATACATTTACCCAACGAGGTAGCACTTACTGATTAGCCAGTAGAAAGTACTCCAGTTGAGTAGAGGTATTGCACAAAACGGTGGAATCTTCGTGGATAAATATGCAGGGCAGATGTGCCTTCTCTCCATTTACACCCTGAAAAGTTAGCTGTAATCCTTGATGGAGGTCTTTGCATCCTTGAATTTCTCGAGCGCAATGCTCGTGTAGTTCCTGTGACCAGGAGGTTCCTTCTCCTCGTCTGCCGCTGAGATCCTGCTCTGACCCTTTATCCCCTTCGGTGCTTATGACGAGCTGGACTCGTCATGGCACACAGTGCTCGTGACGAGTCCAGCTCGTCATAAGACCACCCACGGGGAAGCGCTGGCGCTCCCCCGTGAGAATCTGATCGTTAGGTTTTTTTGGGGGAGGCAGGGGAAGGGCTTCCCCTGCCTCCCCTCGCCCCATCAATGACGTCAGCGCGCTGACATCATTGAGGTTTCCCTTTCTTCCCCGACGCGCTGGAAGCCATTTGCTTCCAGCGCGTCGGGAAATCAGGTGAGGTTTGGCTCGGGGAGGGGGGTTTGTATCAAAAGAGGCATCGAGGGAAAGGAAAGGGTTTTCCTTTCCCCCGATGCCTCTTTGTGCATTCCTGCTGCACGATCATGTGATCGTGCAGCAGGAATGCCCACTAGGCACCAGGGTTTTTTTAATTTTTGTGTTGGGGAGTGGCCAAAAGGGCAAGGGTTGCTCCCTTTTACGGGTGTGAATATTTTATTTATACTGTTAGGCCCACCTACCCCTTAGCTTGGCTGGTGGATTGTGTGTGGACTGGTGCATTATTTGCATATGTGATTGTAATGTTTTTTTCCTCCTTTTTATTCTAGTGTAAAGCTTTTGATTCCTGTTTGCGGTTTCGGCAGTTGTGGTTCTGCAGTTTTGCGTAATTGCATTTATTTGGTAAGAAAAATATTTTTGTTGTGTGTACTCCAAATGAGTATTATTGTCATGCATGAATGAATTTTTTTGTAAGTGGTGCCATAATGGCAGCATATTTGTTAGTGTTCAGAGCATGAAATTCTTTGCGATGTTTTGCATTGTCTTATGTGTAATTTTTTTCTTCTTCTTTTGTAGTGGGATATTGTTGATCCTTACTGTGTCTGTGCAGAGTAGGTGGTGGTGAGTCTAGCTGCTTCTGTCACGTGAGTGGTATAGTGTTGGAGTATATAGGTCTTTGTGATAAAGCTACATTTTGTTTATTTCTTTTTTTTACAAAGGGTTTGTTGTTGTTGACTTGTTTGACAAGTAACCTTTATTAGTAAGCATTATGGCTAGCCATAGAATTACTGCTCAGCAGGTGGTTGGTTTGCTTCTTGAATCTTCCTCTGAGCAGGATTATGAGACTGACAGTGCGTCTGAGGGAGAGGAGGGAGGGGAAGATTCAGGCAGTGAGTTTTCTCTCCACATGGAATCATCGGATGATGAAGGTACTCTCAGTGCAGATGAAGTGCCTGATTTAGAGGAGGATACTACTGTGCCGATGGTGCAAGAGGCATCTGGATTGCAGCCTGGGGCTGCTAGGCTTCCTACTGGAAGTGCTGGACTCTGGGTTGATCCAAACATGGTGCAGCCGGTGTTGCCTGCCTTTAGTGGTTATGCAGGGTGTAGAGTGGATTGTGAACATTATTTGCCTATACAGTATTTTCAGTTGTTTATGGATGATGTATTTTTGGGTGAGATTGTTGAGCAGACTAATTTGTATGCTGAACAGTTTTTGAGGGACAACAGTGCCAGACTTAGGCCCCATTCTAGAGCTACCCGGTGGAGTCCCACAAATCTGGAAGAGATGAAGAAGTTTTTGGGTTTGACTTTTTTGATGGGTTTGATAAGGAAGCCGTCCATGAGTTCATATTGGTCTACCAGTCCCTTGTTGGCAACGGCCATATTTCCTGCAGTTATGACTCGTGATCGGTATTTACTTTTGCTTCGGATGCTGCATTTTGTTGATAATGGTTTGGCGTTGCCACGAGATCACCCTGAATGTGACCGTCTTTTTAAGATTCGGCCTGTTCTTGATCACTTTGTAGATCGATTTTCAGAGATCTATACTCCAGGGAAAGAAATATCTATTGATGAGTCTTTGGTGCTGTTCAAGGGCCGTTTGGTTTTTAGGCAGTACATTCCTAGCAAGAGGGCACGCTATGGAATTAAGCTGTATATGTTGTCTGAGAGAAGGACAGGATATGTTTTTAATTTGCGTGTGTACACTGGTAGGGATTCCACTATTGACCCCCTGGTTGTCCGTCCACTTTAGTAGGAGTTTCAGAGAAAATTGTGTGGGAACTTGCTAGAGGACTGTTTAACAGAGGCCACCATTTGTACCTTGATAACTTCTACACTGCTGTGCAATTGTTTAAGGAATTGTTCAAAGTGGACACTTTTGCTTGTGGCACAATCCGCTCTAACCGTAAAGGTTATCCAAAAGAGCTTGTTTGCAAAAAACTTCAGAGGGGACAGTGCAGTGCCTTGCGTAGTGAGGAACTGCTAGCTGTGAAATTTGTGGACAGGAGGGATGTGTACATGCTGACTACCATCCATGATGAGAGTACTTCACCTGTGGCTGTTTGGGGTCAGATTGCTGAAGTGCGCAAACCTGTGTGCATTTTAGACTACAATAAGCACATGGGTGGTGTTGATAGAGTAGATCAGAGGTTGGAACCTTACACTGTTATTCGTAAGTCTTACATTTGGTATAAGAAGTTGGCCATCCATCTCTTCAATTTAGCAACTTTCAATGCTTTTGTTGTGTTCAAGGAGTGTTCTCCTGCGTCAAAGTTGACTTTTGTTCAGTTTCAGGAGTCTGTCATAGGCAGCCTTGTTGTTGTGGAACAGGCAAGTGTTCCTAGAGTTGGAGTGGTGGAGGATGTGGCTCGATTGAAAGATCGCCACTTTCCTGATCACATTCCTCCTACATCCTCAAAAGACTTTCCCACTAGGAGATGTAGAGTCTGTTGGCGAAGAGGTACGCGGAAGGAGACTCGTATGTACTGCCCTGAGTGTCCTTCTAACCCTGGGCTGTGTGTGCCTGCTTGTTATAGAGCGTACCACAAGCAAAAGAATTATTGGGAGCAACCATGAGTGGTAAAGTGAACTGCCTGGTCTGTAATGTTTAAGAATTGTTGTTCTGTTTCAAGGTTGGCATTAGTGCAATGTTTCTGATTTTGTGTTAGTAGATTTGTATCTATTTGCAATTTGTTTGTGTTTTCTTTTTTGTATAAAAAAATCCTAAATGTGATGTTGGTGTGTGTAGGCTGGTGCTTGGCTGGCGGTGTGCGTGGAGTGGCGCTCGGCTGGCAGTGTGTGAGTAGTGACTTGCTGCTGGTCACTACACACACTGCTAGCCGAGCGACACTCCACGCAATCCATCAGGTTGTGTGGTTGCTGTGTTAGGAATGTGGGCGTGTGAAAGTGATGGGCCCTTGAATGGCGCTGTCTGCTGGTGTGAGTGTTGTAATGTGATGGGCCCGCGGCTGGTGGTGTGAATGGTTTTGTATTTGTCACACTATGAAAGGTGTATGAATGGCCTGTAAAGAGGTTGGTGCCTTGTCGTGGCTTTACAGCTCACGAGCTGTGAGTCAATGGTTCAGTTTCTCGTCCTTTCAATTATTAACAGTGCATTTCATTTTTGTGAAATCACTTGTTAATACAATTGTATATACTGAACCATCACTCACCCTCGTGCCAAATCCAACCAGTATGTGTGTGTGCTTGAGGAATAGATGGCTGTGCAGTAATCTTTGTCTTTTTAGTCTGTCTGCCAAGGTGTACATTCCGTCTAAGAATAACCTACCAACTGTAGATATTGTCGTAAACGAAACACCCATGGGAGTACATGGTGATATCTCTCTTGTGGATCCCAACAAGTTATGGTACCCACAATGTCCTGCAAACCTCAAAATGTCTGTCACATTTTCCTTGCAATATTGTGCCAACATTTTCACGCTGCAGAAATAAACAACACATTATCTCATTATGACCTGGTTTTGCAAGGGGGTCACCTGGGTTTTTGACCCGGGGCTCGGCGGCCACATAGGGAAACCTACCAAACCCACACATTTCTGAAAAGTAGACACCCGGGGGCTTCCAGGGAGGTATGGCTTGCGTGGATCCCCCAACGTTTCCTTACCCAGAATCCCCTGCAAACCTCACTTTTAGCTGAAAAAATCACTTTTTTCACACATTTTTGTGTGGGAAAGTGTGGCATCACTGGCCTCACACAAATTTCCTACCACCCAGCGTTCCCCCAGGTCTCCCGATAAAAATGGTGCCTCACTTGTGTGGGAGGCCCAAGTACCCGCGACAGGCAAGGGCCCACAACGTATTGAGGCGACCTCAAAATGGCCTTTCACAAAACCACCTGGTTTTGCAAGGGGGTCACCTGGGTTTTTGGCCCCGTGCTCGGCGGCCATCTAGGGAAACCTACCAAACCCACACATTTCTGAAAAGTAGACACCCGGGGGCTTCCAGGGAGGTATGGCTTGCGTGGATCCCCCAACGTTTCCTTACCCAGAATCCCTGCAAACCTCACTTTTAGCTGAAAAAATCACTTTTTTCACACATTTTTGTCTGGGAAAGTGTGGCATCACTGGCCTCACACAAATTTCCTACCACCCAGCGTTCCCCCAGGTCACCCGATAAAAATGGTGCCTCACTTGTGTGGGAGGCCCAAGTACCCGCGACAGGCAAGGGCCCACAACGTATTGAGGCGACCTCAAAATGGCCTTTCACAAAACCACCTGGTTTTGCAAGGGGAGTCACCTGGGTTTTGGCCCCGTGCTCGGCGGCCATCTAGGAAACCTACCAAACCCACACATTTCTGAAAAGTAGATACCCGGGGGCTTCCAGGGAGGTATGGCTTGCGTGGATCCCCCAACGTTTCCTTACCCAGAATCCCCTGCAAACCTCACTTTTAGCTGAAAAAATCACTTTTTCACACATTTTTGTGTGGGAAAGTGTGGCATCACTGGCCTCACACAAATTTCCTACCACCCAGCGTTCCCCCAGGTCTCCCGATAAAAATGGTGCCTCACTTGTGTGGGAGGCCCAAGTACCCGCGACAGGCAAGGGCCCACAACGTATTGAGGAGACCTCAAAATGGCCTTTCACAAAACCACCTGGTTTTGCAAGGGGGTCACCTGGGTTTTGGCCCCGTGCTCGGCGGCCATCTAGGGAAACCTACCAAACCCACACATTTCTGAAAAGTAGACACCCGGGGGCTTCCAGGGAGGTATGGCTTGCGTGGATCCCCCAACGTTTCCTTACCCAGAATCCCCTGCAAACCTCACTTTTAGCTGAAAAAATCACTTTTTTCACACATTTTTGTGTGGGAAAGTGTGGCATCACTGGCCTCACACAAATTTCCTACCACCCAGCGTTCCCCCAGTTCTCCCGATAAAAATGGTGCCTCACTTGTGTGGGAGGCCCAAGTACCCGCGACAGGCAAGGGCCCACAACGTATTGAGGCGACCTCAAAATGGCCTTTCACAAAACCACCTGGTTTTGCAAGGGAGTCACCTGGGTTTTGGCCCCGTGCTCGGCGGCCATCTAGGAAACCTACCAAACCCACACATTTCTGAAAAGTAGACACCCGGGGCTTCCAGGGAGGTATGGCTTGCGTGGATCCCCCAACGTTTCCTACCCAGAATCCCTGCAAACCTCACTTTTAGCTGAAAAAATCACTTTTTCACACATTTTTGTGTGGGAAAGTGTGGCATCACTGGCCTCACACAAATTTCCTACCACCCAGCGTTCCCCCAGGTCTCCCGATAAAAATGGTGCCTCACTTGTGTGGGAGGCCCAAGTACCCGCGACAGGCAAGGGCCCACAACGTATTGAGGCGACCTCAAAATGGCCTTTCACAAAACCACCTGGTTTTGCAGGGAGTCACCTGGGTTTTTGGCCCTGTGCTCGGCGGCCATCTAGGGAAACCTACCAAACCCACACATTTCTGAAAAGTAGACACCGGGGGCTTCCAGGGAGGTATGGCTTGCGTGGATCCCCCAACGTTTCCTTACCCAGAATCCCCTGCAAACCTCACTTTTAGCTGAAAAAATCACTTTTTTCACACATTTTTGTGTGGGAAAGTGTGGCATCACTGGCCTCACACAAATTTCCTACCACCCAGCGTTCCCCCAGGTCTCCCGATAAAAATGGTGCCTCACTTGTGTGGGAGGCCCAAGTACCCGCGACAGGCAAGGGCCCAAAACATTTTTTGATAGGCAATGTTGATGTTGCCTCAAAACGTTTTGTGTCCTTGCCTGTCGCGGGTACTTGGGCCTCCCACACAAGTGAGGCACCATTTTTATCGGGAGACCTGGGGAACGCTGGGTGGTAGGAAATTTGTGTGAGGCCAGTGATGCCACACTTTCCCACACAAAAATGTGTGAAAAAGTGATTTTTCAGCTAAAAGTGAGGTTTGCAGGGGATTCTGGTAAGGAAACGTTGGGGGATCCACGCAAGCCATACCTCCCTGGAAGCCCCGGGTGTCTACTTTTCAGAAATGTGGGTTTGGTAGGTTTCCTAGATGGCCGCCGAGCACGGGGCCAAAACCCAGGTGACTCCTTGCAAAACCAGGTGGTTTTGAGATAGGCAATTTTGAGGTCGCCTCACTACGTTGTGGGCCCTTGCCTGTCGCGGGTACTTGGGCCTCCCACACAAGTGAGGCACCATTTTATCGGGAGACCTGGGGGAACGCTGGGTGTAGGAAATTTGTGTGAGGCCAGTGATGCCACACTTTCCCACACAAAAATGTGTGAAAAAGTGATTTTTTCAGCTAAAAGTGAGGTTTGCAGGGGATTCTGGGTAAGGAAACGTTGGGGATCCACGCAAGCCATACCTCCCTGGAAGCCCCGGGTGTCTACTTTTCAGAAATGTGTGGGTTTGGTAGGTTTCCCTAGATGGCCGCCAAGCACGGGCCAAAACCCAGGTGACTCCTTGCAAAACCAGGTGGTTTTGAGATAGGCAATTTTGAGGTCGCCTCACTACGTTGTGGCCCTTGCCTGTCGCGGGTACTTGGGCCTCCCACACAAGTGAGGCACCATTTTATCGGGAGACCTGGGGAACGCTGGATGGTAGGAAATTTGTGTGAGGCCAGTGTTGCCACACTTTCCCAACCACAAAAATGTGTGAAAAAGTGATTTTTTCAGCTAAAAGTGAGGTTTGCAGGGATTCTGGGTAAGGAAACGTTGGGGATCCACGCAAGCCATACCTCCCTGGAAGCCCCAGGTGTCTACTTTTCAGAAATGTGTGGTTTGGTAGGTTTCCCTAGATGGCCGCCGAGCACGGGTCAAAACCCAGGTGACCTCTTGCAAAACCAGGTGGTTTTGAGATAGGCAATTTTGAGGTCGCCTCACTACGTTGTGGGCCCTGCCTGTCGCAGGTACTTGGGCCTCCACACAAGTGAGGCACCATTTTTATCGGGAGACCTGGGGGAACGCTGGGTGGTAGGAAATTTGTGTGAGGCCAGTGATGCCACACTTTCCCACAGCAAATGTGTGAAAAGTGATTTTTTCAGCTAAAAGTGAGGTTTGCAGGGTATTCGGGTAAGGAAACATTGGGGATCCACGCAAGCCATACCTCCCTGGAAGCCCCGAGTGTCTACTTTTCAGAAATGTGTGGGTTTGGTAGGTTTCCTAGATGGCCGCCGAGCATGGGCCAAAACCCAGGTGACTCCTTGCAAAACCAGGTGGTTTTGTGAAAGGCCATTTTGAGGTCGCCTCAATGCGTTGTGGGCCCTTGCCTGTCGCAGGCACTTGGGCCTCCCACACAAGTGAGGCACCATTTTTATCGGGAGACCTGGGGAACGCTGGGTGGTAGGAAATTTGTGTGAGCCAGTGATGCCACACTTTCCCACACACAAATGTGTGAAAAAGTGATTTTTCCAGCTAAAAGTGAGGTTTGCAGGGATTCTGGAAGGAAACGTTGGGAGATCCACGCAAGCCATACCTCCCTGGAAGCCCCGGGTGTCTACTTTTCAGAAATGTGTGTGTTTGGTAGGTTTCCCTAGGTGCCGGCAGAGCTAGGGTTCACAAACTACAGCTAGGCATTTTGCCAAAAAGGGTCATTTTTCACTGCGAAATTGAGGTGTGACCACGTTGCGTTTTGCGCCGTTTCCTGTCGCAGGCACTAGGCCGACCCACACAAGTGAGGTACCATTTTTCTCGTTAGACTTTGGGGAACGCGGGGTGGGTGGAAATTTGTGGATCCACGCAGATTCCAGAACTTTCCACCACAGAAATGTGGGGAAAATGTGGTTTTTTTGACAATTTTTTATGTTTGCAAGGGATTCTGGGTAACAGAACCTGGTGGGAGGCAGTCAAGTCACCCCATCCTGGATTCCCCTGGGTGTCTAGTTTTAAAAAATGTATAGGTTTGCTAGGTTTCCCTAGGTGCCGGCAGAGGTAGGGTTCAAAAACTACAGCTAGGCACTTTGCCAAAAAAGGGTCATTTTTCACTGCGAAATTGAGGTGTGACCACGTTGCGTTTTGCACCGTTTCCTGTCGCAGGCACTAGGCCGACCCACACAAGTGAGGTACCATTTTTCTCGTTAGACTTTGGGGAACGCGGGGTGGGTGGAAATTTGTGGATCCACGCAGATTCCAGAACTTTCCACCACAGAAATGTGGGGAAAATGTGGTTTTTTTGACAATTTTTTATGTTTGCAAGGGATTCTGGGTAACAGAACCTGGTGGGAGGCAGTCAAGTCACCCCATCCTGGATTCCCCTGGGTGTCTAGTTTTCAAAAATGTATAGGTTTGCTAGGTTTCCCTAGGTGCCGGCAGAGGTAGGGTTCAAAAACTACAGCTAGGCACTTTGCCAAAAAAGGGTCATTTTTCACTGCGAAATTGAGGTGTGACCACGTTGCGTTTTGCGCCGTTTCCTGTCGCAGGCACTAGGCCGACCCACACAAGTGAGGTACCATTTTTCTCGTTAGACTTTGGGGAACGCGGGGTGGGTGGAAATTTGTGGATCCACGCAGATTCCAGAACTTTCCACCACAGAAATGTGGGGAAAATGTGTTTTTTTGGACAATTTTTTATGTTTGCAAGGGATTCTGGGTAACAGAACCTGGTGGGAGGCAGTCAAGTCACCCCATCCTGGATTCCCCTGGGTGTCTAGTTTTCAAAAATGTATAGGTTTGCTAGGTTTCCCTAGGTGCCGGCAGAGGTAGGGTTCAAAAACTACAGCTAGGCACTTTGCCAAAAAAGGGTCATTTTTCACTGCGAAATTGAGGTGTGACCACGTTGCGTTTTGCGCCGTTTCCTGTCGCAGGCACTAGGCCGACCCACACAAGTGAGGTACCATTTTTCTCGTAAGACTTTGGGGGACGTGGGGTGGGTGGAAATTTGTGGATCCACGCAGATTCCAGAACTTTCCACCACAGAAATGTGGGGAAAATGTGGTTTTTTGACAATTTTTTATGTTTGCAAGGGATTCTGGGTAACAGAACCTGGTGGGAGGCAGTCAAGTCACCCCATCCTGGATTCCCCTGGGTGTCTAGTTTTCAAAAATGTATAGGTTTGCTAGGTTTCCCTAGGTGCCGGCAGAGGTAGGGTTCAAAAACTACAGCTAGGCACTTTGCCAAAAAAGGGTCATTTTTCACTGCGAAATTGAGGTGTGACCGCGTTGCGTTTTGCGCCGTTTCCTGTCGCAGGTACTAGGCCGACCCACACAAGTGAGGTACCATTTTTCTCGTAAGACTTTGGGGGACGCGGGGTGGGTGGAAATTTGTGGATCCACGCAGATTGCAGAACTTTCCACCACAGAAATGTGGGGAAAATGTGTTTTTTTTGACAATTTTTTATGTTTGCAAGGGATTCTGGGTAACAGAACCTGGTGGGAGGCAGTCAAGTCACCCCATCCTGGATTCCCCTGGGTGTCTAGTTTTCAAAAATGTATAGTTTTGCTAGGTTTCCCTAGGTGCCGGCAGAGGTAGGGTTCAAAAACTACAGCTAGGCACTTTGCCAAAAAAGGGTCATTTTTCACTGCGAAATTGAGGTGTGACCGCGTTGCGTTTTGCGCCGTTTCCTGTCGCAGGCACTAGGCCGACCCACACAAGTGAGGTACCATTTTTCTCGTAAGACTTTGGGGGACGCGGGGTGGGTGGAAATTTGTGGATCCACGCAGATTCCAGAACTGTGGGGAAAATGTGTTTTTTTTGACAATTATTTATGTTTGCAAGGGATTCTGGGTAACAGAACCTGGTGGGAGGCAGTCAAGTCACCCCATCCTGGATTCCCCTGGGTGTCTAGTTTTCAAAAATGTATAGGTTTGCTAGGTTTCCCTAGGTGCCGGCAGAGGTAGGGTTCAAAAACTACAGCTAGGCACTTTGCCAAAAAAGGGTCATTTTTCACTGCGAAATTGAGGTGTGACCGCGTTGCGTTTTGCGCCGTTTCCTGTCGCAGGCACTAGGCCGACCCACACAAGTGAAGTACCATTTTTCTCGTAAGACTTTGGGGGACGCGGGGTGGGTGGAAATTTGTGGATCCACGCAGATTCCAGAACTTTCCACCACAGAAATGTGGGGAAAATGTGGTTTTTTTGACAATTTTTTATGTTTGCAAGGGATTCTGGGTAACAGAACCTGGTGGGAGGCAGTCAAGTCACCCCATCCTGGATTCCCCTGGGTGTCTAGTTTTCAAAAATGTATAGGTTTGCTAGGTTTCCCTAGGTGCCGGCAGAGGTAGGGTTCAAAAACTACAGCTAGGCACTTTCCCAAAAAAGGGTCATTTTTCACTGCGAAATTGAGGTGTGACCACGTTGCGTTTTACGCAGTTTCCTGTCGCAGGCACTCGGCCGACTCACACAAGTGAGGTACCATTTTTCTCGTTAGACTTTGGGGAACGCGGGGTGGGTGGAAATTTGTGGATCCACGCAGATTCCAGAACTTTCCACCACAGAAATGTGGGGAAAATGTGATTTTTTTGACAATTTTTTATGTTTGCAAGGGATTCTGGGTAACAGAACCTGGTGGGAGGCAGTCAAGTCACCCCATCCTGGATTCCCTTGGGTGTCTAGTTTTCAAAAATGTATAGGTTTGCTAGGTTTCCCTAGGTGCCGGCAGAGCTAGGGTTCAAAAACTACAGCTAGGCACTTTGCCAAAAAAGGGTCATTTTTCACTGCGAAATTGAGGTGTGACCACGTTGCGTTTTGCGCCGTTTCCTGTCGCAGGCACTAGGCCGACCCACACAAGTGAGGTACCATTTTTCTCGTTAGACTTTGGGGAACGCGGGGTGGGTGGAAATTTGTGGATCCACGCAGATTCCAGAACTTTCCACCACAGAAATGTGGGGAAAATGTGATTTTTTTGACAATTTTTTATGTTTGCAAGGGATTCTGGGTAATAGAACCTGGTGGGAGGCAGTCAAGTCACCCCATCCTGGATTCCCCTGGGTGTCTAGTTTTCAAAAATGTATAGGTTTGCTAGGTTTCCCTAGGTGCCGGCAGAGCTAGGGTTCAAAAACTACACCTAGGCACTTTGCAAAAAAAGGGTAATTTTTCATTGTGAAAATGTGGTACGTCCACGTTGCATTTTGAGCCATTTCCTGTTGTGGGCACAAGGGCTACCCACACAAGTGAGGTACCATTTTTATCGGGAGACTTAGGGTAACACAGAATTGTAGAGCAACTGTTATTACCTATTGACTTTCGATGCATTTCTGCCTTCCAAATGAAAGACAATGTGTAAAAAATAAGTCATTTTGAAAAATGACCTATAATTCTCATGCTAGTATGGGTACTCCCAATTTCGGAAATGTGCAAATATCTACTGTTTCTAAAATCTACATTTTGTTCCCATTTCAGAAATACATAGGTGTCTTTCATAACAATTTTTCCATGTATACATTTTCCCAAAATAATTGCTATATACCCGGTACTTAAAAAAAAATCATTGCAAGATGTTGCTCAATTATTGGCTCTGGGTTCGTCGGGTTCTTGGTGAACCTACAAGTCCTATATATCCCCACAACCAGAAAGGTCCAGCGGATATAACGGTATATTGCCTTCAAATAGCTGTCATAATTAGAAGAAGTTACAGGTGAAAACGTTGACACAAATGGCTGTTTTTTTCAACTAATTTTCAATTTTTCCTTTATTTAACTGTTAGTTTCTATAAGGAAAACTTTAAGGATCTACACAAATGACCCCTTGCTGAATTCAGAATTTTGTCTACTTTTCAAAAATGTATGGCTTTCCAGGATCCATTATTGGTTTCATACCCATTTCTACCATTAACTGGAAGGAGGTTGAAAGCACAAAAAATGGCAAAAATAGGCTATGTCCCAGAAAAATGCCAAAACTGTGTAAAAAAAGTTGGTTTTCTGACAAAAGTCTG
This sequence comes from Calotriton arnoldi, assembly GCA_963921515.1. Classification (NCBI taxonomy): domain Eukaryota; kingdom Metazoa; phylum Chordata; class Amphibia; order Caudata; family Salamandridae; genus Calotriton; species Calotriton arnoldi. The sequence goes on along the minus strand of CAWUFW010021108.1, from coordinate 26,012 downwards.
CTTGTCCCTGAAAGCTGGGAAGATGGTGATTTCATCCCCACAACCCCTTTTTTGATGCAATTTGCAGGGAAAAATCAAGACGCTTATATCTGTAGCCCTTTTTTTGCCTTTTTCCCAAAAAAACCAAAATTTAGCTGTATTTTGACTAATTTCTGGGTCCCCTCCAGGGGAATCCACAAACCCTGGGTACCTTTACAATCCCCATGATGTTAGAAAAAAAGGACGCAAATTTGGCATGGATACCTTATGTGGTCAAAAAGTTACAGGGGCCTAAGCGCGCACTACCCCAAATAGCCAAAAAAGGCTTAGCACAGGAGGGGAAAAGGCCTAGCAGCGAAGGGGTTAAACAAATGAAGGCATCAAGGAACGAGCCAGAAGAGGTAGCGGAATTAATAGAAGAATTAATTAACAGACAAAGTTTAGGAAGAAGCAATTTAGAAAAGTATGTATAAAACTCAGCTGTAAAACCATCCAGGCCTGGAGCATTGTCTTTTTTAAGGGAAAGCAATGCGAGCTGAAGTTCTGTTTCAGTGATATCCGTCACTAGGGGATAGAAATCAACTTGAGAATAAGCTGGCTTTGAAATAGAGGATAAATAACTTAAAATTGCAGGATCTGAGGGTAGACAATCTGGTGTGTATAGATTTGTGTAACATTTTTGAAATTGAGTGTGAATATACTGGTCCTGGTGATGAGAAGAACCACTATCGTTGATTATTGCTCAATGAATAATTTATTTTGTTTAATTTTAAGATAGTTAGCTAGCAATCTTCCAGATTTATTTTGACCTCTGTTAGAAATTGGGGTCTCCAGTTGGCAGAGGTAGGTACCTTTGTCCAAATAGGGACCCTTGCTTCTAGTCATGCTAAGGGGTATACACACTTTAGATAACACCTGCTCACCCCCTGGGTAGCTTGGCATGAGCAGACAGACTTATCCCAAAGGCAATGTGTAAAGTATTTGTACTCAAAACACACAGTAATACAGTGATAACACCACAAATGAACAACACACCAGTTTAGAAAAATAAAGGTAAGAAGCAGCGTTATCAGTGGATTCCTTATTAAAATTAAGTTTGGCTTTTATTAGCTGATTTAGAGCCTGTTGAGAATGGGACGCATAGTAAAAGTGCTCTAAAAGTTTAATTTCATCAAAAATTAGTTTAGATTGTGATTGAGATATTTGTCTCCTTTTAGAAATGAAATTAATTATAAAATCTTGAGATGAGGCTTTAAATGCATCCCATACGGTATAAAAAGGGAACATTTTCCGTCTCATTAAGGAGGAAATAGTCTTCGGCAAAAGCAGTAAAAGAAGAGGTGAAAGAGGAGTCCAATAATAGGGAATTTTCAAATCTCCATCTCGTAGGAAGAGTAGATTTGGGCATCATGTTTAAATGCACAGATACCGGGGCATGATCAGAGATCAAAATGGATCCAATATCTGCTGAATGCAAGGATTGAGTTAGGTGATGTGAAACAAAAACATAGTCAATTCGAGATTGTATACAATGTACTGGAGAAAAGAATGTGTACTCCCTTGAAGTTGAATTGCACAATCGCCAGGCATCAGTAAAGTTGCGTCTTTGAAAAGCTTGTGTGAAAGTTTTTGTGATTTGTTTGGGATGTAGTGCGATGGGGAGTGTCTATCTAGTAAAGGATCAACAGGTAAGTTACAATCACCAGCCAGAACTAGATTGTCATCAGGATACTGCAAAAGCTTCTGTGAAATTAGAGACCACAATTGACAATCAGGTGCATTAGGCCCATATATGTTGAACAGAACAAGTGGAATCTTATTACAATACATTTTAAGTATTAGCCATCTCCCCTCCAAATTCTTTTCCTGAGAAATCAACTGAACTTTTAAAGACTTGTGACACAATATTACAACTCCATATTTTTTCCCCATAGCAAGTGAAAAGAAGACTTCACCCACCCATCCCTTCCTCAGTTTCATAGATTCTATATCCGAGAGATGAGATTCCTGCAAAAAAGCTATGTGAGCGTTAAGTTTTGACGAATGGGTGAAAACACGTCTTTTAATTGAAGAATTCAGACCCCTGACATTCCAGGAAACAATTGTCAACACCATTGTAGACAAACAGAATGAAGAAAACACTCAGACCTTAATTGAGTGTCAATACAGCAAAGCCCTAGAAGTTGTAGAAGAAGGAATATTCTGCAAGAAATAAAACAAGGAACATTTTTTTAAATAAGAGAGAAAAGCAAGGACAGAAAGACGGAGAAAAAAGAAAAGAAGAAAAAGAAACCCATAGAGAAAAATAAATACATCGAACATTAATATAGCATAGACGGGGCAGACAACCAGAAAGAATGACATACCTAACAAATACCCGATGAAGGTAGGGGAGGGACCATATGAAGAAGACATCACGTCCGATTGAGAGGGAGTGTCGTGGCGTGGGCGGGGGCGGTGCGACAAGTAATGGGGAAAGAAGACAACCATAACATAGAAAAAACACCTGTAGGATAAGAGAGAACAATATATAATGTTAAATCGAAAAACAAATCCTAAATTGTTATACTAGAACGATAAAGCTTGTCAACAAGCATAGCATAGTATAATCTTAAAAACAACAGAAGCAATAAGTAAACTCAGCAACAAAAGGAAGTCACTTGGTAGAGGTTGAGGGAACAACATCCATGACATCTGCTCTGCAAGACGTAAGAAAATCCCTCAAACGAGATGGATCTTCATAGGTTGGTGTCTTATTATTATAAGTGACTTTGAAAAAACAGGGATGGAAAAGACCAAATTGGGCTCCCATGGAGCGAAGGGCAGGTCTCATACTCAAAAAGTCTCTTCTACTGTCTGCTGTAGCCTTGGAATAGTCCTGAGAAAAATATAAAGCATGCCCTTACCAGGAAATTATTTTAAGGCAACAAGCAGCAGATATAACTTGCATTAAGTCTGTATACCCCAAAAAATATAGAATGACACCTCTAGGTCTTTTAGGAGGTGAAGCAGTCGAAGGAGGACGACCCAATCTGTGAGCTCTCTGGATGTTAAGTTGCAGACTTTTTGGTAACTGCAAGACCTGAGGTAAAAAAGATCTAAAGAAAGAGATAGAGTCCGCCCCTTCTGTGCCTTCGGGAAGGACATAAATGCACAGGTTATTCGTTTGATTACAATTTTCAAGGTCTTCAACCTGTCTCTATAAAGAAGAAACCTGTAAATGTAGGGAGTTCACTTTTAGAGATGTGTCAATAAAGTGCGCAAGTAGTTGCTCCGCCAAAGACAAACTTTCCTACATGAGTGAATATCTATCACTGAGAGTTTGCAATTCAGCATTAGTGTCCTCCATAAAAGGGCGCAGAGCTCTAATTTCTTCCAATAAAAGGTCAAAAGAAGCTCCAGGTACAGATTTTGTAGGCGAAGGTGGGTCTTTTTTAAGCCTTTTAACTTGTGTCTTATTGAGATGACACTGCAGATGAGATATGATTAAAGACCAAATTTGGCTCTGTATTTTGAAGTGAGATTCTCCATTGCATCAGAAACAGCCGATGTCGACAAACGCCTTTGTGATTTACCTACTGGAGACTAAAGTGTAGAGTGGAGAGCTTTTGACCTGCCCATGAATTAGAGTCACACAAAATGAGTATAACAGCGCAGCCAATGCAAAGTAATTATTGCTCCACCACATATACTCCTAAAACTGATGCAGCAGCTAGAAATCCCAAAGCGAGCATGTCAGTAAAAAAGGAAACGCAGAGCATAAACTGAAATTCGTTACAAAATTTCCACAAAAATGCTGCTAGAAACCTTTTCAGTGCTTGCTCGATGCTCCAGTAGTATCAACAGCTGAAGAGAATCGTTTAAAATTCAGTAGAAAGCCATAAAAATGAAGACACACCTCTTACAGGAGAGAAAAAAAAATGTCTTTAAGTGTAGAGGCAAATCAGGTGCAGAAAATGCCTTTAAGCGTAAGTACTGCCTCTTAAGGAGGAGTCTGCCAGTCATTTCTCATGAGGAGTAAGCTGACTCCTCTCACAACTAAAATGGCAGCCGGCTCTGAGGGAGAGAAGCAGCCCGCTTTTATTTTATCTTATTGACCCCCCTGCATCATGAAAAACCTAAAAAACCATAGCCGCTGTGCATACCCTTCAAAAACGGGCCAAACAGTAAGAAACACAGCAGGGGTGCTGCCGCCGCACCGCCGACATCCACACCGCCCTCCGGAGCTTCACACGAGCGCAGCCATCTTCAGCGTGCGGTAAGCCACACCCCCCCCCAACTTGGTACCTTTTTACTTTTACAGAAGTCCATGCCACAGAACATGGAGAATCCACAAGAGAAAAAGTTCCCGAAAATAAGTAACTTGCTCTTCAGAAGGATATTTCTAACTATGGATTCCTCACCTCATGAATTCATACCCAATCAGTATCACCCACGGGTGGATGGTCTGAGAAGTGGACTCATACCAAGAAGTCCTGCAGGACTGTGTGGCAAGTTGGGACTCTTTTCAGGCCTGGATGTTGAGGCAGTAGTGCTTGGGAGAACAAATGCCCAGATGACCATGTGGCAGTCTGGCAGATGTCTATTACAGGATTTCCACATGCTAATGCTGTCGAAGCAGTCTTAGCCTTTGTGAAATGTGCCCATAAGCCCTCGAGCCAGGGCATAGCATGTCTCTATGCACAAGACGATCTGCCTGGAAAGGGTTCTTTTCTGTACTGCCTTCCCCTTTTAGCACTAGTAAACCCCCACTAAAAGCTGGTCATCAACTCTGCATTCTCCTGTAGCTGCAGAAGCTGAAAGATTTCTTTCAGTCTAAATGGTGAAGCCTCTCCTCCTTAGAGGGATGCAGAGGAGATGAAAAGGGGGGAGGGCAGTGTACTGACACACATGAATGGTGATATGAATTTAAGCACAAATGTTCGAGTCCTCAGCACCAATTTGTCAGGGAAGAAGGTGGTGTACAGGGGTTGTACTGACCATTCCTGCAGCTCTCTGAAACGGTGGACAGAGTAGCTACAATAAAAAAACACTCTTCATGGTGAAGAGTTATAGAGAACTGTGCCTGGGCTCAAAAGGCTTGCATATTAAGAGCATAAGGACCAGGTTAAAGTCCCTTTGAGGCATAATGAAAGGCATCAATGGGATCAAGTACATTGAGAAATTGCAGCACAACTGTAGACTCAAGTAATAAAGGTTGAATAGGCAAACGCAAAACGCCTAAAGGGTAGCCTTTGACTATGCCTACTGCAAAGCCTTGATGAGTCAAAAATAGGACAAGCACTATAACATCAGACAACTTGTACTATAGAGGATCAAGTTGACGGTCCACCACACAAGACCACATATTGTACCCAACAACTCAAATAGAAAAAAGTGGTAAAATTGTGCCTAGCTGCAAGAATCACATTTACCACCACAGAAGGTAAGCCAAAACCTCTAAGTTGTCACCACTCAAGCTCCATGCATGGAGGTGCAGGCTGTGGAGATACAGGTGTGGGGCCTTTCTCTGTGGCTTAGACAGGAGCTCCTCCTGAATAGGTAGGCAGATCAGAGGGAAAATGCTCAGGCTCAACAGATCGAGGTACCAAATTCCCCAGGACCCACCCAGAGCTATTAAGATGTTATAAGCCTGGGGGGCGCTAGAGGGCGCCAGGCAAAATGGCCGCACATTAGTGCTGCTCCGCCCGGCTGATCCCTAATCCGCCCAGTATCCGCCAAATAACGTTGCATCGAAACTTGCAACAGGCTGCACTACATTGCGCTTACCTCCTGCAACTGGTGGAGTGAACTGCGGCTCTTGGGGGGCACTGCGTCGGCTGCAAATTGGGGACCGAGATACGACTGGCGAGCGGCAACATGGCGGCCGCCGCGACCTGATGTGACTTCGTCCCGCTCCCTCTGCCCGGGTGCGGAGGACTGCTAGTGGGTGGGTGAGGCCTGCCAGTGTGGATCCCGCCGGAAGGAGGGTGCCGTGCCCTGTCTCCCGTGTCGCCCTGAGGGAGAAGGTGAAGGCGGCTTCCCTTCATGCCATTTTCAGCCGCCGGGGCCTGCCGTGAGGCGCGCATGCATTTGCCACCATAGCTGAGGATTTCGGCGGTGCCCGAGGTGGCGACTGTGCTCCCTGCCCCCGACTGACGAGGTGGGCATTGAGTCCCTGCCTCGGGCTGCCGGGCTCTCGGAGGCCTGAGGAGCCACGGCCTGCTTCGCTGCACATATCGGTGCAGTCTCTGCCCGGCGATCCGGCTGAAGGCACGACGAACTCTGACTGCATTTGGCCCGCGCCCAGAGAGACGGACGACACCAACTGCAGGCGGCGGTGAGTGGGGTGCGGCCGCGCTCTTGGCCTTTAGCTGTGGCGGTGGGTGAGGGATGGAGCGGTAGGCCGCGCTCTGCGAGCTGCGGCCTGTGTGTGTGGGAGAAGACGCTTAGTGGCTGAAAAATCCTGGGCGGTCCCGCACAGCTGTTGAATTGGGATTCATGGTGTTCCCCGGCGCATTCCTTTCTGGCTTTCCTATTCTCCACACCTCGGAGCTTCCAGGCCCTATGCACTACCGGTGGTGACCCTTTGCATCTCCCCGGGGTTATTGGTGGAGCCTCAGACCTAGCTCGCATTTCAGCTGCAACCAGTCAAGGGCATTGTGGTGCTTGGGTCCGCTTTGTCGAGGTTATTAACCCTTATTGGCCTGGAACGCAAGTGTCTGGTGCTTGTTTGAACTTACCTGGGGCTGACCTGCCGCTGTTTCCTCAGCTATATTTGCTTTCCCAGGAGGGTGGTCGTGATTTGGCGGGCCCCGCCTGGCGCTGTGGGCTGCTGCGTAATAGGCCTACATCCACTGGCGGCTGTGCTTGCACCTCTGGGGTTCAGACTGTGGAGGAAAATAACCCTCATTCGCCTTGTTATTGGCCGTCATGGGGCGAACTGACAAAACGCAGCCTCGCCTCACGTTTGAGGCGTGCAAGTCCACCAAATTGCAGCAAAGAGCGGCCTCGGACTCCGAGGCGGATGCCCCGGGAGAGGGTCCCTCCAAGCTGGAATCAACTCTGTTAGCCATGCAGAAGAGTCTCCAATCCATCGAAGGGACTATGGCAGCGGTGAATCACAGGCTTGACCATATGTCCTCCCAACTGGAGAAGCAGAATGCGAGGATGGGGGAAATAGAACAGGGCGTCTCAACAAACGAAGATGGGCTTAGCGAGGTGGCGGACAAGGCGCTCCACATGGAAAAGGTTTTAGCGCTCATCCAAGCGAAGAATGAAGATTTAGAGGCCCAGTCCTGCCGCAATAACATCTGTATCACGGGCCTTCCGGAGTCTACCAATACCGGCAGGATGGAGTCCTTTATTGAGTCCCTGATCAAGGACATATTCGGCCCTGACAACCTCTCTCCTATGTTCATAGTTGAGCGGGCTCATCGCTCGCTGGCAGCGAGACCGGTTACAGGTGCCCCACCGCGTCCTATAATAGCACGCCTATTGAACTATCGGGACCGGGATGTCATCTTGAGGCTCGCTGGAGAAAAGGGCACAATTAACCACCAAGGAAACGCCCTGGCTTTCTTCCCTGACTTTACAGTGGCCGTCCAGGCAGCAATACGGGAGTTCGGCGCAGTAAAAAAATGTTTGCAGACGGAAGGCATTCCGTACGCCATCCTGTACCCCGCCCGTTTACGGGTGGGCCAGGATGGGGATTGTAAAATTTTCACATCTCCTAAGGCGGCAATGGATCACGTCAAGAAGTTGAAGCGAAGAAGATCTGAGACTGCTGTGGATCACGATGACGGGGAGCAGTGATTGTGTTCCTGGGACTGCTCTATGGTTCTGTTATTGTTTGGCATATGTGACATGCTTAGACTATTCACGCTGGACTCTTCTGCTCATATTTTTGTCTGGTCACACCTTGCGAGCTATTACCTGTGGTTTTTTATCTGCAGTGTCAGTGCGCTTCATGCTTGCTCTTCTTTGCTGCGGGATCCGATTCTGGCGGGGATGGCGAACTCCACCCCGAATGCTGGTCTTTTTAGAGGGTCAGCTCCCAAATTCAAGTACAGTGTTGTGTCTTTCTCCCTCCTAATCTGGCACTGAGAACTTTGGGGCAGGTGGATGGTTGTGGCCGTCCTCCTGTGCCTCTCCCTGTACCTGTGCTCCAGTAATGGCCGCTTCCCTGGCTACACATTGTAATGTTTACCCGCTCTCTCTCCGGGGAGATTCACGTTACCCGCATTCATTGTGGCCGTCGATCACCCAAACTGGCAGCCTTGTAGGGACGGCACCAAATTTTGGAATGACTGTGTTTGATGCAATGTTTATTGATGATTGTTCGTATATCCTGGCACATCTTTTCTACCTGATCAGCCACCTCCTGCCATGTGGGAGGTTAGTAGCACCCTGGTGTTCCCCCCATGGGTGCTCTCCAAACAAAGTTCTGCTTATTTTGTTCTCCAAGTTGGAGATTGTTACGGTCGGGACGGGATGGCTTTGGCAAGTTAGGGTCGCTGAAGTGGGTGGGGGGCTGTGGGGGGTGGGTTGGGTGGGTTAGTGGGCATTTTCATACCGCAATTCCATTGTACCTCTTCGGCCTGGTTTCAACATTATCTCTCACGCTACTGATCACATTTGACTTTGCAGGTCCATGGGCAGTAACATAAAGTTCCTTACCTGGAACGTGCGAGGCTTGAATAGTCCCAAGAAGATACGGTCTGTGCTAGTGCAGTTAGACAGACTGGACGTCCAGGTGGCGTTCTTGCAAGAGACGCATCTTACGCACATTCGGAGAAGAACGTTGGCACCCGGTGGGCTGGGTTGAGCGTTGCCTCCTCTTACTCTTCATACGCTCGGGGGTGATGATATTGGTGAAGAAAGGGGTCCCATTCACGGTGCTGCACACAGAAACGGATACACAAGGCAGGGTGGCGTTGGTCCATGGTCACCTTGGGGGTGTGGAAGTCCTTCTGGTGAATGTCTACGACCCAAATGTTGATGACCCCTCCTTTTTCTCAGATGTTTGGCGCCGCATCTCAAAATTTCCTCCGGCTGAATTGCTCTGGGGTGGCGACTTTAACGCCTGTCTAGACGGGCAACTCGACAGACAGGGAAGCAGGGCGGCGCGACATAGCCAGGCAACTGATGCGTTATTAGATTTTCTAGATGCAGGGGCTGTACAGGACATTTGGCGCAAGCGGCACCCGGGTATCCGTGAAAGTACATTTATATCCACGGTACATGGCACATGGTCCCGCTTGGACTATTGGCTCCTTTCAGAGATTGCATGCACTTGGGTTGTGGACATTCGCCACCTGGCCAAAACATTGTCGGATCACTCCCCGTGCTCTTAGAGATGCGAGCTCCCACCTGTGAGCGCCCCCCATTTCAATGGCGATTGCAGCCCTCCTCACTTACAGACCAGGTGTTCAGGTGCACAGTAGGCGCGGCCATTAGTAACTTTTTTAAAGAAAACGCTGGATCGGTTGAAAGTCCTGGGATACTGTGGGAGGCATTTAAAGTAACCATCAGAGGCGTCTGCATGGGTGCGCAGGCGGGGGTCTTGAAAGACCTCCGACGTCGGATGCATAAACTGGCTGACAATATCTCTGCTTTGGAGCGCGAGTATGCCCAAAACCCAGCCTCAACTACACTAGCTACCATACGGGAGTTGGTAACGGAATATAATGATACAGTGGATCAGGAGCTAGCGCATAGGTCATGGCGCTGCACTGCGCCTTACTACGGGGAGGGGGGTCGCCCCAGTCGGTCGCTTGCTCAGAAACTGGCTGCACCTCGTACTCAGGACCACATCACAGAAATGCTAGACTCTGAGGGTATAGCGCACTATACATCCCCGGCAATTAGTGAGGTGGTGCTGGACTTCTACTCCAATCTCTATGGGGATCGGGAGCATGTGTCAGCTACCGACATAAATGCATACCTAGAAGATGTCGCTCTGGGATGGCTGTCTCTCAACCAACGTGAATATCTCACTCAGCACTTTGACGTGGAAGATGTCAAATTGGCCATTATGTCACTACCCACCTGCAAAGCTGCGGGCCTGGATGGACTCCCTAGTGAGTTTGACAAGGCTTACGCTGATGATCTTGCACCCAGACTCTTGGACGTCTTTGCGGAGGCATATGACAGTGGAATTCTCCCCCCCACGTTAAAAGAGGCTCTCCTGGTTATGCTTCTCAAGCCTAACAAGCCTGCTAATCGGTGCGACTCCTACCGCCCCCTCTCCATAATAAATATAGATGCCAAAATTTGGGAAAAAATGATTGCCAGTAGGCTTCAACCCCTCATTCCTAACCTGGTCCTCCCGGATCAGTCGGGTTTTGTCCCTGCCCGGTCCACGGCGCACAATTTGCGTACGGTCTTCTCCACCCTGCATTATTTTGAGGCCGATTTTCAAGCTGTGGCTGTGTTGCTGGACACAGCAAAAGCATTTGATTCCCTGCAATGGGACTTCATGTTCACAGTCCTACTCAGAATGGGGCTACCACCCTTTTTTCTGAAGTGGATACACCTACTATATGAGGCGCCGGCTGCGCGTGTGCGGTTCAATGGATGGGTATCTACCGCGTTCCCCATTCGGCGTGGCACCCGGCAGGGCTGCCCCCTGTCGCCGATGCTTTTCGCGCTAGCCTTGGAGCCACTGGCTTGTAAGCTCCGCCAAAGCCACGCACAGGCAGCACTACGATTCAGACAGCGTCCATTGGTAGTCTCGATGTACGACGATGATATGCTTCTGTATGTCCGAGAACCCGCAACGTTTCACCCAGGACTGCTTCGTGAATATATCAAATTCGAACGCTTTTCAGGGCTTGGCATAAACTGGGCAAAATTGACGGTGTTCCCCCTCACGGCTGGCACGCAGTGCGTCGAGCTAGACTTCCCACTAGCATGGTCAACTGACCCAGTAAAATATCTAGGGATATGGCTTCACAGGGACCCCGAGGTGGTTGTCACGGAGAATTATGGCCGGGCTCTGACCCAAATCACTGAACGAGCAGCGCGATGGGCCAAACTCCCGCTCTCTTTAGCAGACCGCATCGCAGTAGTTAAAATGACGATCTTGCCCAAACTTCTTTACTTGTTCATTAATGTCCCCATCCGCCTCACTCTCGCTGGTGTTTAACTCAATTCAGTCAGCACTGCTTTCCTTTGTGTGGGGTGGCAAGAAGCCTCGATGCAGCTGGGAGGTGCTGGTATTACCGTTCGAGCGGGGAGGCTTTGAAGCCCCAGATATGCGCCTATACTATCTCTGTGCACAGGCCCAATTTGCACATTATTGGTTCTTCCAACAACGATTCCAGCCACACGTAGCTATTGAAGCTGACGCTGTCCTTCCGATGGCCCTTGCTGCAACCGCCTTGTCTGGTGGGGGTGGCGGACCTAGAACTGAAATCAACCCCGCACGTTGCACGGCATGGGCGTGGAAGATGCTTGCGGCGCGGGCACAATTGCAGTATCTCTACGCCCCAAGGTTACCGCTCGCTGCACACCCGGATATTTCTGCTGCAAAAGAGCCGGCTGCTCTTAAAGTATTAGGCGCGGTGGGAATAACACAATTGGGGGACCTTTATAAACAAGGCCAATTTAGATCACTCTCTGACATACAGGGTGGCAGGGACCGGGGGTTGATGCTCGGGTTCACTTATGTGCGTGTGAGACAGGCGATACGAACCATCTACCCCGATTACCCAGCAGAGCCCAAACCGCTGTTAGCACTGCAGGCGGTGTTAGCAGGGGTGGATCGCACAGGCCTGATCACAAAATTGTATACTGCTTCCCTTAGGGAAAGAGAACAGCTCAATTCCCCTTCATATAACAAATGGGTGGCGCTACTGGGGACTGCACTGTCGCTGGATATGTGGAAGTTCTGCTGCGCCCTAACTGGCCGACTAACTGTGAATTGCAACCTCTGCATCATCCATTTTAAATACCTGCACCAGTTATACTATACCCCGATTCAATTGATGCGTTTTGGCCTGCGGGAGAGCTCCTGCTGTGTTCGTTGTGGGCAGGAGGATGCGGGCTTCTTGCATCTCGCATGGAATTGTAAAGGTATATACAGTTTTTGGGGTAAGGTTACGAACATGCTTACGAATGTGGTGTCAGAACCCGTGCTATGTACTCCTGAGGTTTGTCTATTAGGCTGGGTAAAGACTCTTAAACCCTGCAACCGCAGACTGGTGGCTTTTTCGACCTTATTAGCTAAGAGAGCGGTGGCGCAGTGCTGGGGCTCTAGACTCACCCCAACCCTGAAAAAATGGGTCCGAGATTTACTGTATTGTAAAGAGCAACTTGAGATCTATGCCGAGGAATTGCCTGAAACTTCACGCCCTAAAGACTTTTGGGCTCCGCTCTCTGTGTATCTTTTTACAAACCCTGATTTACAATAGATGCTGTATCTGATGCTCTAGATGTGTCTATTCTTGGGACTGCCATATGTTGTAATGCTGTCGGATGTGATGAGATGCCTCGTTGGGGTCACAGTATTTTTCTCTTAGTGCCGTGGGGGACAATGGGTTAGAGGGTGGTGGGGAGTTCTGAGGGTTGTTACTTGCTCTATGGAAAAAAACAAAATAACTATTGTACTATTAGTGATCCTTGATGACTGTTTTGGCCCCTTGCAGGGGACCCACTGTGTATTGTACAAGCAATTCAATAAACAAATTCAAAAAAAAAAAAGATGATATAAGCCCGGTCTTTCCTGATCCTCTTCAGTACGTTGGACAGGAAAGAGAGGGGTGGAAAGGTGTACAGGATACCTGCACCAAACTGCAGACAGAATCTATTTCACAAGGATTCTCCTAGTGGACACTCTAGTGTATATTCTCGGTAGTGGCGAAATGATACAGCCACGGCATGCGCCACTGGGAAAAGATGTCTCGAGCAACCGCCAGGTAAATATACCATTTGTAGTCTGCTAGCTGCTCTACTGAGAATTTCTGCCTTAGTGCTAAGCAATCCTGCCAAATGATTGGCTCCTAGGGAGATCCCCTGATGGTCCAGTCATTTATGAAGCCACACTACTTCCTAGCATAATGTTCAAGAACTTATACCACCCTGCTTGTTGCAGTACATGGCGGTCATGCCTTATGTTAGCACCTGAACTGGCCTCCCTTGATCGATGAGAGGAAGCCCTTCAGGGCTATTTGAATGGCACAAAGCTTCAGAACATCAATTTAGAGTTTGCGCTCCTCTGGAGATAAGAGATTGCTGATTTCCACTTCTCCCAGATGACCTCCCTAATGCAGAGACGATGCATCTTTCACCTCTGCAGGCTCGGGATGGGTTGGGGGAACGGCCAGCAACACCAAAGGTTGGTTTTCCCCATGTACTACTGAAGGTCCCGGGCAATTGCCTTTGTGATGCAGATTCTGTCTGAAAGGCAGGCCCGGAGCTGTGCTCTCTAAAAGAGGTTTCACTACAAGGCTCACATGTGTCACCGGGCATGGGAATCCAGAAGGATTCATGAGGCCAGAAATCCAAAAAGCCTCAGAACCATCTGCATCAGAACACAGGATTTTACCTAAAACATTAGAATGATATCCTGAACGTTCCTGCTTCACAGCGGCAGTGGGAAAACCTTGAAAGACGCTGTGTCCAGGAAGGCCCATATGAAGGAATCCTCTGTGCATGCAGGCACCAGATAGGACTTGTGTTCGCTGAAGGAAAGAAGAATGACTGTTGTCTGGATGTTGTCTGTAGCTAACTGATATGAGCCCTCCTTCACCAGCCAGGTACAGGAATATACATATCCTTAACCTATAAACATGGGCCTTGACCACCTCTATAATTTTCATAAAGACCAGAGGGACAGCGGTGAGACTGATGGGTAGAGCAGCAGACTAAAAATGCTGTGACCCAATATGAACCAAAAGAACATCTGCGGGACTGCAGGATGGGCATGTGAAAGTACACATCCTGCAGTTCCAAGCCCACCATCCAATCCCCCAGATCCAAGGAGGAAAGGACATCGACCAGAGTCAGCCTCTTGAGTTTGTCCTTTCATAGAAAGGTGTTCTCTGGGCAAATACTTAAAAATGGCCTGAGCCCTCCATCCTTTTTGGAAAGACAGAAAATAGTAGAAGGAATGCCCCTCAATTGTTTCTTCTAGTACCTCTCTGTGGCCCTTTTGCTAAAAGCAATTAAACTTCTTCCAGAAGGGTGATGGCATCATCTGCTGAAATTAGGGGGAAAATCGGTGGGATGTGAGGGGGAAAGATGTGAAAGGAAGGGCATTACCCCTCTGAACAAGTTGTCGCACCCACTGGTCTGATATTATAGCTCTCCAGCTGAGTATGATAAATCAAATCCTGCTCTGTACCAGCAGAGCATGGCCATGGGAGAGGAAATCAAAGTGGCTTGGAAGCCGTTGTGGGTTGACTTTGATGGTAACCTAAGGCCTTCCGTGTACCCTCTGAATTTTTTGTACTGTTAGTAGAACTGATGGCCGGTGAATATAAGCCTCAGGAATGAGCTATAAAACATCTGGCTTTAAAACTCTCAAGAGCACAGTTGGACTTTTCTTCACAATTTTGGACCCATCAAAAGGTATGTCCAGAAGGGATGCCTGTACATCACAGGAGAAACATGTAGTATGCATTCAGGCATGATCCCTGATCACAATATTGATGCCTATTGCACACCTCACACTGTCTGTTGTGTGAAGGCCGCCCTCTACAAATATTTTGCAGCATTTCGTCCATCCTGAATTGTTTGGGCAAGGGCATTCCTGCATTTGTCAGGGATGGCTGTCAAGATCTTACCTGCATGTTGGAAAGGCTTTGTGTGAACTAGCCGATGAGCCAGGCAGAGTTCAGGGACCTAGTGGCAAAGCTGGTAAATGTGAACACTCTTTTGCCACATCAATCAATGTAATTTGGCTTCATACCTGAAAGTACAGAAGGAAATGCACTCAGGTTGCCCTTACTTGTGGAAGCCTGGACCATTAAGTTCTCAGGAGTTAGTTACTGTGTTAGAAATGGCTAGTATCCAGGGGCTAACCTATGCCAACTACCTACCAAGCATCTAACTAAACGAGCGAGCATGATGCCTTAAGGGTGTCTTAAAGCCTCATTAAATGGCAACAGTGGCTCTGACATAGCAGGCTCAGGTAGCAAGATCACTGTGAAAAAATTAGCTTTTGTTTCAATAGCTGGAAGCTGAAGGTTGAGTAGTTCTCTAACTCTGTAGATAACCATAAAACATGCAATTTCCTCTGTGGGGGGAGAGGGGGGCTGGTGGGGATTCAAATTATATTCCTGCAGAAGTGTCTACCCTACTAGAATTTTGTAAATCGAGATATAGTCCAGCATTAGTTGAGGGAGTAGCAAGTTGTCTGCCTCCTCATTGTCGTCCTCATCCTTTGGAACATTTAAGAGCCCTTAAACCACATGTGAATCTGAGCTCAGTAAGGTCTCCAACCCCCGGTAGTACTAGCATTGAGGAAGAGGCTGAGGATCAACTAAGGCTGAAGGTTGCGTTGTGGTTATCTTTTAGCGAGACATGGGTCAAGCGCAGGGCAAAGTCAGCTCCAGATCGGAAATGTGCATCAGAATCAGATCCAGAGCTGGTGCCACTGGAGACATGGTCAGTGCCGGAGCTGTCGCAATTGGCATGCGTACCAGGACCAGAGTGAAAGCATTTGCTAACGCCAGCAGACAGCCAAGAGGAGGTCCAATCTGGTCAGGCAGTGCCACAGGAGGGACCATAAGCAGAAGTGCTACTGGGAGTGCCAGTGGTTCCATGGGACCCAAAGGCACTCCAAAGGGGGCCGGCATCCCCTTAAAATTATGCAGCATTGTCTACTTGAAGGCATCTCTCTGCTGTTGAATTGATGACTACCCGGAAATGTCAGGGTGTGCCGGACCAGCCTTGATGTGGACTCAGAGTTGGACAACACCTCTAGAGTTGAATCTTTGAAGTGTCAACTTTACAGCTTCTCTTCTGCTTGGGAGTTGCAAGATGGAGCCAAATCCTGTGTGACGTTCTAGCGCCTATGGCGGGGTCTTGGACTATGATTTACCAGAGAACTTGGAGCGGGACCAGCACTTGGCAAAGAGCAGCCCCAAAACGTGGAGCAGGGGCTGCCCCAGTCGCGGTCCGTGTAGGAGTGCCAGCCGGGCGGTGACGTGGGGCGGGGGAGGGGCAGGGTGGGGGGTAGCAAAGTACAGATTACGGACCAATACAGGTAAGTAAACATTTAAATCAATAAAACGAATTTCGTTGTGAGCGCTGCATCGCCAAATGCGATGCAGTGCGCGCAACGAAATTCGTTTCATTGATTTAAATGTTTACTTACCTCTATTGGTCCGTAATCCGTACTTTGCTACCCCCCACCCTGCCCCTCCCCCGCCCCACGTCACCGCCCGGCCGGCACTCCTACACGGACCGCGACTGGGCTGCCCTGTGATTTGAGGCGGGCCTATTCTTTCAAGTGCGATCTGCTCTGCTTTTTGTGTTCTGTATCATAGAGTTTCACTTCTTATTCCCACATAACCTTTGGGCACATCAGGGAACTTTTATTTCACAACAGAAGCATTACTGGAACCTAGACACCACAGACAAATGCTGTGGCCAACATCTGCTTGCTGCAGTCAAGACATGGCTTAAGGCCTTCGGTCTTGGGGGTATTTGGACAAAATATAGAATTTTAAAGATCGAGTTACAGAAATTTCAGACAAAAAAAATATCTAATACAAAAATATTGCGATGCTGAAATATTATTGGCAAGAATATCGATTTTTCAGGTAATTAATATCGTTGTCAAGAATTTCATTGTTGTTAATATCGTTTTCAATAGTATAGTTGTAAAAAATATTGTTGTTTAATTATCTTTATGTGTTTTAGTTCATATATCAATTGTATGTTATTAGTGTTTGTATGATTGTTAATAATATTTTTTAATATAGTTAGTAATTTTAAGTGATTTATAATTTTTTATTAAACTGTTAATAGTAATTTATAGTGTTGTAGTGAGTTGCTAGGTTTGTAGGGGTGTAGGGTGAAAAGTTAATGAAGTATAATCGATTAACAATTAATTATTTATTAATTATTCAATTTAATAGTAATTATGTTAATTGTGTAATAGTTCTATTTTGTAAGTTATATATTAGGTGCGGTCTGCTGGGTTTGTAGGGGTACAGGGTGGGAAGTTAATTAAGTAGTAATTACTTAACGATGAATTATTAATTTGTTATTAATTATTTAATTGATTATTAAATATATAAATTGTGTAATAATTATATTTTTTAACTTATATATTAAGTACGGGCTGCTGGGTTTGTAGGGGTATAGGGAGGGAAGTCAAGTAATAATTAAGTCATTATTTAACAATTAATTAATTATTTGATTATTAAATATAAAAATTATGTAATAATTATATATATCTTTTTCTCAAAATGTCTTTACTACGTTTTATGAGGCATACATTGGTACAATGACAGTGGTGTAATAGATGGAGAGCTTAATACACATCAAGATTGCTAGTAAAACACACATTTTCAACAAGGTATTGGTCTCTCAGTTATGATCAAGCAAGTTAGATGTATCATCACTTGTCAATTGAGCACCAAATCCCAAATGTTTGTCATTATATTTTTTAGTTATATATTAGGTACGCTCTGTTGGGTTGGAACGGGCATAGGTTGTGAAGCTAATTATGTAACAATTAATTAACAATTAACAATGTATTATTCATTATTTAATTAATTATTAATTATGTAAATTGTGTCATAATAATATTTTTTAACTTATATATCAGTGCCGGTTGCTGGGTTTCTAGGGGTATAGAATGGGGAGGCAATTAGTAATTAATTATGAATTTATTAATTACTATTTAATGGATGATTAATTATGCTAATTGTGTTATATTTATTTATTTTAATTGTGGGCTGTTAGGTTTGTGTTGAATATAGTGTACTAAGTTAATTAAGTAATAAATAAATGACTTTTTTATTGATAATTAATTATTAAATTGTTTAATAATCATGTCAATTGTTTAATTGTTTTTTTATTTTTATATGCATATTTTTGGGGGGTAATTAATCAAATTCATGTTAAGAGTTTTGTATTTGTTATAAATGAATAGGGTTATGTTCCAAATACGTTATGTGTCTGAAGTGAAATACTTTCCCTACTGTTGCACAGACTGGAGTGGGAATAGTAAATGTGACCCTTCCCAAGTCCAGCACTTTCCCTACTGTTGTACAGACTGGAGAGGGAATAGTAAATGTTACCCCTTCAAAGTCCAACGCTTTCCCTACTGTTGCACAGATTGGAGTGGGAACAGTAAATGATACCCCTCCGAAGTCCAATGCTTTCCCTCCTGTTGTACAGACTGGAGTGGGAATAGTAAATTTAACCCCTCTGAAATACAACACTTTCCCTACTGTTGCACAAACTGGAGTTATAGTAGTAAATCTTACCCCTCTGAAGTCCAACGCTTTCCTACTGTTGCACAGAGTGGAGTGGGAATAGCAAATGCTAACCCTTCGCTGTGGAACGCTTTCCCTACTGTTGCACAGACTGGAGTGGGAATAGTATATTTAATCCCTCCTAAATTCAAAGTGTTTCCTACTGCAGAGTGGAGTGGGAAAAATAAATGTTAAACCTCCAAAGTCCAACGCTTTCCCTACTGTTGCACAGACTGCCGTGGGAATAGTAAATTTAATCCCTCCGAAGTTCAAACATTTCCTTACTGTTGCACAGAATGGAGTCGGAATAGTAAATTTTACCTCTCCGAAGTCCAATGCTTTCCCTACTACTGCACTGACTGGAGGGGGAATAGTAAATGTGACCCCTCCGAAGTCCAAAGTTTTCCCTACTGTTGCACAGATTGTAGTGGGTTTAGTAAATTTAACCCCTCTGAAGTCCAATGCTTTCCCTACTGTTATACGGACTGGAGTGGGAATAGTAAATGTTACCCTTCCGAAGTCCAACGCTTTCCCTAATGTTGCACAGACTGGAGAGGGAATAGTAAATTTTCCCCTCCAAAGTCCAACGCATCCCTACTGTTGCACTGACTGGAGTGGGAATACAAAATGTAACCCCTTTGAAGTCCGATGCTTTCCTAACTGTTGCTCAGACTGTAGTGAAAATAGTAAATTTAACCCCTCCGGAGTCCAACGCTTTCCCTACTGTTGCACATACTGAAGTGGGAATAGTAAATGTAATCCCATGCGAAGTTCAAAGCTTTCCCTAACATTGCACATACTGGAGTGGGAATAGTAAATGTTACACCTCTGAAGTCCAGTGCTTTCTCTACTGTTGCACAGACTGGAGTGGAAATAGTAAATTGAATCCCTCTCAAGTTCAACATTTTTCCTACTGTTGCACAACCTGGAGTCAGAATAGTAAATGTTACACCTCCGAAGTCCAACGCTTTCCCTACTGCTGCACAGACTCGATGGGGAATAGTAAATTTAACTCCTCTGAAGTCGTACGCTTTCCCGACTGTTGCACAGATTAGATTGAGAATAGTAAATGTAACCAATCCGAAGTCCAACATTTTCCCTCCTGTTGCACAGAACATAATGGAAATAGTAAATTTAACCTCTCTGAAGTCCAATGCTTTCCCTACTGTTGTACAAACTGGAGTGGGAATAGTAAACGTAACCCATGCGAAGTTCAACACTTTCTCTACAGATGCACAGACTGGAGTGGGAATAGTAATTTACCCTTCCAGAGTTCATCGCTTTTCCTACTGTTGCAAAAACTGGAGTGGGAATAGTAAATGTTACCCCTGCATAGTCCATCGCTTCTCTACTGTTGCACCAACTTGAGTGGGAATAGTAAATGTATTCCCTTTGAAGTTCAAAGCTTTCCCTACTGTTGCACAGACTGGAGTGGGAATAGTAAATGTTACCCCTCCAAAGTCCAACGCTTTCCCTACTGTTGCACAGACTGGAGTGGGAATAGTAAATTTAATCCCATTCGAAGTTCAAAGCTTTCCCTATTGTTGCACAGACTGGAGTGGGAATAGTAAATGTTACACCTCCAAAGTCCAACGCTTTCTCTACTGTTGCAGGGACTGGAGTGGGAATTGTAAATGTTACCCTTCCAAAGTCCTAAAGCATTCCCTACTAATGCACAGACTGTAGGTGGATTTGTAAATGTTACCACTCCGAAGTCCAGTGCTTTCTCTATTGTTGCACAGATTGGAGTGGGAATAGTAAATTGAATCCCTCCCAAGTTTAACATTTTCCCTACTGCTTCACAGACTAGAGTCAGAATAGTAAACGTTACTCCTCCGAAGTCCAACGCTTTCCCTACTGCTGCACAAACTCGATGGGGAATAGTAAATTTAACCCCTCTGAAGTTTTACGCTTTCCCTACTGTTGCACAGACTGGAGTGAGAATAGTAAATGTAACACCTCTGAAGTCTAACATTTTCCCTACTGTTGCACAGACTATAGTGGGAAGAGTAAATTTAACCTCTCTGAAGTCCAATGCTTTCCCTACTGTTGTACAAACTGGAGTGGGAATAGCAAATTTAACCTGTGCAAAGTTCAACACTTTCTCTACTGCTGCACAGACTGGAGTGAGAATAGTAATTTAACCCCTCCTGAGTTCATCGCTTTTCCTACTGTTGCAAAAACTGGAGTGAAAATAGTAAATCTTACCCCTCCTGAGTCCAACGCTTTTCCTACTGTTGTAAAGACTGGAGTGGGAACAGTAAATGTTACCCCTCCGAAGTCCATCGCTTCTCTACTGTTGCACCAACTTGAGTGAGAATATTAAATGCTACCCCTCCGAAGTCTAACGCTTTCCCTATTGTTGTACAGTTTGTAGTGAGAATAGTAAATGTTACCTCTCCAAAGTCTAACGCTTTCTCTACTGTTTCACAGACTGGAGTGGGAATAGTAAATTGAATTGCTCTGAAATCCTACGCTTTCCCTACTGTTGCACATACTGTAGTGGGAATAGTAAATGTAACCCCTCTGAACCCAGCACTTTACCTACTGCTGCACAGACTGGAGTGGGAATAGTATATTTTACCCCTCCAGGGTCCTACGCTTTCCCTACTGTTGCACAGACTGAAGTGGGAATAATAGATATATTATTCCCAGACTTCTATTCTTTTTTCTACATTGTTTAAATATATCTGTTATTATTTCATTATTTGTTTAATTTTGTATTATTTGAATATACACAAATATTTTTATTTTATAATTATTTTTTTATATTTCTAGTAAATGTCTTATTCTTGTTTATACACACACATATATATATATATATATATATATATATATATATATATATATATATATATTTATTCAGTGAAAAAACCATAGGTTTCAGGGACGTTATAGTTAGAAATTAGCATTTAAAAAACCTTTGAAATTCACTGAAAAAACCATAGGTTTCAGGCAAGTTATAGTTAGAAATTAACATTTAAAAAACCTTAGAAATTCACTGAAAAAACCAGAGGTTTCAGGGACGTTATAGTTAGTTGGACATTTCACTCGTACAAAACCAGTGAAATTCGGCCGTTATAGTTAGTTCAACTAACTATAACTCGCGCACCCGCAATGCACTGCTGATGACGGCACATATTACATCATTCATGGCATGGTCAGTGACATCACTGATGACATCTCAAATGACATCACTGATAACATCACTGATGACATCATCCAGTGACTGTGTGTTTCTATAAAGTTTAAATATGTTTTATATATATGCCAAGGTGTATTGAAGAATGAGTGGGTGTATAAGTGTCTGGATGGAGGACTTAGTAGGTGTGTGACTGTATAAGTGAGTGATTAAATGTGTCTTACTGAATGCATGGGTTAGTGACTAAACTGTGTGAATGTCTGCATCAGTGTGTCTGTTGCTGTGTAAGCTGCTGCATGGGTTGGTGAGTAGCTACATGAGTGTATATATGGGTTATTGATTGGTTGCCTGAGTATCTGTATGGGTGCCTGAGTGTTTGTGTGGGTGGGTGGGGGTGTGTGACTTTGTGCATAGATGTGTGAGTGGGTGGTTCAAGAGTGTGTCTGTGAAGGGCTGTATGGGTGAGTGAGTGTGCGTATGGCTGTGTTGGTGAGTGAATGGATGTCTCAGTGGTATATGTGTGAGTAACTACATATGTGAAAGGCAGTATATGTAAGTGTTGGAGTATATAAATGACTATATGTGAGAGTGAGTGATAGTGAGAGTTGCTGTATGGATGAGTGTGTGCTTGTGTCAGTGATTGTATAAGAGAGTAAGTATGTGTTAGTATCTGTATGAATAGGTGAGGTGGTGTGTGTATAACTGTATAGGTGAGTAAGTGGGAGTGTGATTGATTCTTTATATGACTGACTAGGTGTGTAAGTAACTGTATGGGTGAGTTGTGGTGTGTGAGTGTCTGTATAGGTGTATGAGTGCATATGATAGTGCTGTATTGATGAGTGACTGCATGTATGACTGACTGTATGGGTGAATGAGTGGATGTGTGTGTAGACCTAGGAATCAGTGAGTGAGTAATTAGTAACTGGTGTTGGTGTGTCTATTGTTTCGAAAATGGTACTCTGTATTTTAGAGTGGGTGTATCAAAGGTTATATTAGGATGTGAGGAGGTGCATCAGATTATCATGTGGATGATGTCATCAGTGATGTCATTTGAGATGTCATCAGTGATGTCATCAGTGATGTCACTGACCATGTCATGAATGATGTAATATGTGACGTCATCAGCAGTGCATTGCGGGTGCGCGAGTTATAGTTAGCTGAACTAACTATAATGGCTGAATTTCACTGGTTTTGTACGAGTGAAATGTCCAACTAACTATAACGTCCCTGAAACCTCTGGTTTTTTCAGTGAATTTCTAAGGCTTTTTAAATGCTAATTTCTAACTATAACGTGCCTGAAACCTATGGTTTTTTCAGTGAATTTCAAAGGTTTTTTAAATGCTAATTTCTAACTATAACGTCCCTGAAACCTGTGTTTTTTTCAGTGAATTTCAAAGGTTTTTTAAATGCTAATTTCTAACTATGCCTACAGAGGTAGTACATGTGAAGAAAGAGGAACAAAGGCACAGAAAGAAGCAAGACAAATGCAGAAAGAGGCAACAGAAGTCCAGAAAGACGAAGAAAGGTGCAGAAAGAAGCAAGAGATGTGCAGAAAGAACCAACAGAGGAGCAGAAAGTCCTCCTGTGCCCCCAACTTCTTGCTGACGGGTACTGGTGGTAACTGACTCTGACTAACCAGCCCTAGAGCCAGTGCTATGCTAAAAGACACTTAGAATACAGTGAAAACACCTACATACACTAGGGAACACTATGCGATGGGGTACCCCTGTGATTAGCATGACCTCCTCTGTAAGGCCCTAGTACATAATAGGGCAGGGGGATTAAAACTACCTCTAAGTCAGAGGTGCAGAAAGATGCTTCTTTAAGTAGTAGTCACGTTTGCAGAGTGGTAGAGAAAGGGTGCTTGGCCTCCGACCAGGGCTCAGGAATTCTGCTGCGTAGGACTTACAGGAGGTACCAAGAGGGCTTCTTGGCCTCCAAACTCCCTCAGGACTAAATTGGACTTCATCCCCCATCCCGTAGTCTGCCAGGAGGCGCGTTTGCAGAGTGGTGGAGAAAGGGGAGCATGGCCTCCGAAGACGTCTTAGCAATCCCACTGTGTGGGACTTACTAGAGGTAACAAGAGGGGTAGTTGGCTCCCAAGGACATCCTTGGGGGCCAACTTCCCCTCCTATTACCTCCAGTAAGTCCCACACAGCAGCATTGGTAAGTACTCGTACCAGGCCACGCCCCCTTTGCCCACCACTCTACAAACGCGCACCCTGGCGCGCTCTTGGATGGGGATTGAAGTCCCCTTCGCTGCTGGGGGTCCTTTAGGGGCCAACTAGCCTACCTCTTACCTCTAGTAAGCCCCACGCAGTGGGATTGCTGAGAGGTAGACAAAGGCCACGCCCCTTTCTCCACCACTCTGCAAATGCTCCCCCTGGCGCGTTTTTAGATGGGGAATTAATTCCCATTGAATACTGAGGGTCCCTGGGGGCCAACTAGCCCACCAGGTACCTCCAATATGCGCCACAGAGCTGGATTGCAGAGAGGTGGTCCGAGGCCACGCCCCCTTTCTACACCACTCTGCAAACGGACCTCTTGGCGCACTGCTGATCGGGGGATGAAGTCCACTTGTGTCCTGAGGTCCTCAGGAAACAAGAGGACCTCATCGCCCCACCAACAGTGTGCCAAAAATCTCGTGGGCCCCCCCGGGGCTTGGGGGGCCCACGAGGCCCCCCACCCTAATTATAGAAAAATCCCTGGGGAGGTGGCTGTCCCCGGGGCTTGGGGGAGCGTGAGGCCCCCCAACACTTTTTGCACAATGCCCCGGGGAGGTGGCGGTCCCCGGGGCTGTGGGGGCCCCCGTGGGCCCCCGCCACATGATAAGGCATGCCCCCGGGACCTGGCCCACCCGGGGGCTTAAATACATTTTTTTTTCTCAGCCGGATTCGCAACCCCAGCACAAATTCAGCCGATGTTTTTTTAAAAAAAATGCTTTTTTTGGCCCTGGGGGTCCTTGTGGGACCCCCTGAGCAGGTCTAGGGGGTCAGGGTGTTTGTACCCTGCCCCCTTTTCATGTTTTTTATCTTTGTTTCACCCTTTTTCTTGTCATTCGGTTACCGAGTCACAAGATGGCTCCCAACACTTCCTGTTTTGGAGTGTTGGCAGCCAGTCAGAGTGAAGCTCGTGCCCGGGAGGGTTCGCAAACCCTCCTCGGTGCTCAGATATTGATATTTTTCTTTTTTAAATTTCTCAGGAACTACTGAACGGATTTACACCATTTAATAAAAAGGGCGCAGTCTAAACCAAGACCTACCTTTTTGCCAAGTTTGGTGTAATTCCGTTCTGCAGTTCGGGCTGTAGCCTGTAATAAAGTTCCTATGGAAATTAACATGGAGAAAATGCGCTTTGGGACCCCCCTTTTTGCTCGGCCCCCGCTTGACGTATCACCCTGAAACTTTCACAACACAAACTGAGCGGTCCAACCCTGTTTTTTGGAAAGTTTCACGAAGATTCGTCAAACGGCGCCAAAGATATTGGCAAATCAAAAAACGCTTTTCCTATGTAAACTAGGTCCTAACTATAACTACCTACTGGCAACCGCCAGTAAGTAATATATATTTATTTATATATATATTATCTACTGGCGGTCGCCAGTAGATAGTTATAGTTAGGACCTTTATCTCTTGCGCCGGTTGACGAATCTTTGCGAAAGCTTCCAACTTGTTGGGACGCTCCGCTCCGCTCCTACCCTGAAAGTCTCGGGTTGATTCGTCAAGCGGGGCCGAGAAAAAAGGGGGTCCCAAAACACGTTTTCTCCGTTTTCTCCATGTTAATTCCCATAGGAAATTTTAGCCACGGTTACAGCCCGAACTGCTGAACGGAATTACACCAAATTTAGCAAAAAGGTAGCGCTTGGTTCAGAAAGCGACCTTTTTTTTAAATGGTGTCAATCCGTTCAGTAGTTGCGGAGAAATTCAAAAAATAAGAGTGAAAAAATTGATTTCCATAGGAAACTTTATGCAAGGCTACAGCAAAAACTGCTGAACGGAATTACACCAAATTTGGCAAAAAGGTAGTGCTTGGTTCAGAAAGCACTCTTTTAAAAATGGTGTAAATCCGTTCAGTAGTTGCTGAGAAAATCCAAAATAAAAGTTTCGATATTTAGAGGCACGGAGGATCCGCGCACCCTCACGACCACGAGCTGCATGCTAATTGGCTGTCAACACTCCAAACCAGGAAGTGTTGGCAGCCATCTTGTTCCTCGGTAGAACCGAGGATCAAGAAATCAGTAAAACAACTGCGTAAAACGTAAAAAGGGGGCAGGGTAGAAACACCCTGACCCCCTAGGCCTGCTCAGGGAGTCCTACAAGGACCCCCAGGGCCAACATTTTTTTTATTTTATTTTTAAAAATCGGCGGGATGCGCTCAGGGTGCGCGGATCCCGCTGAGAAAAACGAAACGCGGTCTCCCGCGCTCGTGAGCTAATTGGCCCCCGGGTGGGCCAAGTCCCGGGGGCATGGGGTGTT